>CAMZMU010000105.1:16262775-16541828 GCA_947311845.1 Poa pratensis
CAGGAAAATAAAAATTCAAAGTTTGAACGGTTTTTTCCCCTTTCAAAAAAGTTTGAAGTTTGAACAGCCTCAAGTTAAAACCTGGCAACCAGCTATACTCCACTTCGGTCGCGCATTGCGTCGAACACCATGTCGTCCGCCGCCTCGCCCGACGACGGCAAGCTCCAGTCCTTCCTGCAATGGCTTGAGGTCACGCACTCTCCTTCCCCTCCCCTGCTCCTCGATTCCCGTGCTCTCCTAAACCCCGGCCTCTTTCTCACCGCAGGCCAACGGCGCCGACCTCCGCGGCTGCACGATCCGCGCCTGCGGCCGCAAGGGCTTCGGCGTCTACTCCACCGCCGCCGAGGCGGGCGCCACGGACGGTAACCATTACTTTTCTCGCGTCTCCCTTCCAGGAGTTGGTAAAATCGCTGATCGATGGGCGCGTGTCTGCTTCATTGTTGGTGCAGGGGTGGTGATGGTGGTGCCGCTCGACCTCGCCGTCACCCCGATGCGGGTGCTGCAGGACCCCCTCGTCGGGCCGCGGTGCCGTGCGCTCTTCGAGGAAGGCGGCGTCGACGACCGCCTCCTCGTCATGCTCTTCCTCATGGCCGAGCGGCTCCGCCCTAGCTCCCTGTGGAAGCCGTAAGACCGCAATTCACATCTCCCCCCACCTCAGCATTTCAGTGTTCTGAATTTGGAGCTTCTGCTTGTTGCATCTAAGGTACCTGGATATGCTTCCGAGAACCTTCGGGAGCTCCGTTTGGTTTAACGACGAGGAGCTTGTCGAATTGGAAGGGACAACGCTGCACCGTGCTACCGTCATGCAGGTTCATCGCTGCAGACTGCAAACTTTTCCTTTCTCGCTTCTTTTGTGTATTGGGCGTTGGAGAGTGCATTGTGGAATGAACACACTGGGAATTTTGTTTCAGAAAAAATCACTCCAAACATTATTCAACGATAAGGTGAAAAGTCTGGTCGAGGAACTTCTAAATGTCGATGAAACGGGAAGGTTTGTATTCCCCCCGCCCCTCCTTATCTCCTAGTAGTCTCTTACATATCTTTCCTAAACATGCTGCGTACATAGTTTCCTTCATAATCTTATTGAATGCTTATGTGCTGTGGTTTTGCAGTACATGGATTTGCACCTCACCCTAAATTTTACCGACTAGATGTCATATATGAACCTCACAACTGTCAACTGTTCTATTTTGCAGCTCAACTGAAGTTCGGTTTGAGGACTTCCTTTGGTATGTATCACCATGGTTTGCGTTTACAGTATGAACGGAAGAGTACAATTTTTACTTGATATCATCTTCCCAACATTCATGCTAATATGTGAAAGCCCCAATCTATAAACGATTTAGCGATCTAAACAGCTGGGTCAAATAAGGCATCTGTCATGCAAATAGGTGAACAAGTTTTGACACGGAGCATCGAATCATGGACTAACCTTGCTTCTTTTAGCAACGATCAAAGTCAAAACCCATCTGTTCAAAACAAAAAGTCAAAACTCTATTAGTAAGCAATTTCTGATTAATCGAAATGGTGATTCCAGTGACCAGTCCTTTCCTCATACGTGATGGATTAATAGCTTTAGAATTCTACATAAATGAACATACAGCTTAAACATCCCAAATACGGCCTTTCATTTATCTGCAAGTTTATTTCATCTTTTCTACCCGCACTAATAATCAGTACGAATTTTTGACAGGGCAAACTCGATTTTCTGGACTCGAGCGCTGAACATCCCGTTACCTCACTCTTACGTTTTTCCGGGCTCGCTCGATGAACAACTGATCAGAAGTGGGGAAGTTCTGGGTGATTCCAGTCTCGCCGCCCAGCAGGTTAGTTGCAATCTTCCCGAACAAGAACATGCTATCAACTCTGCGGTTCCTCTTAATTATTTTTCATACTCCCTGATAACATTTTCTCAGTTATACCCGTGGATGCTGGATTCATTTATATGGAAAACCTTTGTGGAATATGACTAAACATTAATTGAACTAGTTAACTCACAAATGTTTAACCACAGAGAAGAAATACAGTTACTATTCTTAGCAATATCAACTACAACTACTCAATTTGGTGACTGATGACTAAACTGCAACTTATGCTACCCTTCATTCTATTTTATACATTGAAATATCACAATTAATGGCAGTAGTTTTTGCTGTAAATCATTATGATTGTAACAACTACTCCGCAACAAGGCTTGTTCGGGGCCCAGCAAGCAATTGGAAAACAACATGTTTAAAACATATTTTTCCTTCAAGAACTAGAGAACTGATCATGACATAAATTATGTCTGACAGTTTAACTATTGATGGATTAAAATGGGCCTGCAATCGAAGGACTAAATAGGATCTTAATATTCAAAATATAGTAATATCCGTAAAAACTTTGACTGGTGAGCTAGCAATCAGTCGCCATTTATAATTTTGGCTTGTGGCATCTTATTTTTAATTATTCCATATCTTACTTATGTTTTTCATCCCTATCTTCGTCTACCAAGCTACACTATGCTTTGTGTTTATCTGCAGGAAACCGACATCACAGTGAAGAATAGTAGCGCCGATGAGAATTCTGAATCTTGTAATACGGAGAAAATTTGGGTCGAGGGCCTCGTGCCAGGAATCGATTTCTGTAATCATAGTAAGAGTCCAAACCCAAAGTACATGAATGGTCTAAATTTAATTATTCAGCTAACAGATCATTTTGAAGTATATCCATATTTCAACAAGAAACACTTTAGTTCCTATTTGCAAAGAATTACATGAATTTTACTAGTGATAAATCTTGATTATCCACTTCAGATGTAAAGGCTCTGGCAACATGGGAAGTTGACTCGGTGGGAAATGCAACAGGAATTCATGCTTCAATGTACCTCAGGCTTGGTAATTATACTGATACACATTTTGTAACTGATAGCTTTACATTTCAGCTTTCTTCCAGCTTATTTTTGTTGTAAGATTATAGTTCCTGGTATGATTGTGTGCATTTCTTTGTGGAGGCAAATTTCTCAGTAACACTATAAAGATCATGCAGTTTAAAAGCAGCATCAGGGTGTCGTGTCTCACTGACTTGCAAATGGTCTAGAGATCATATTTCAGCCTCACAGTAAAGGGTGTTTCCCAATCTATACAGATTTGGAGTGTCACTGATCTAATATCCCATTTATCGTTTCTTTCTCAAGCACAAGCTGGTACAAGTTCTGTTGACACCGGGACAGAGATCTACATAAATTATGGCAACAAAGGAAATGAGGTACTTACACAATCATTAGAAAATCTAGCCTTTAGTTTATGTACAAACAATTTCTCAATTGCCTTTGGTCTATATAACTTTGTTTGCTCATCCTACTGTTATTATTTATCACCTCTTTTTCTTCAGATCGTCAATCTAGAACAGTAGAACTTCTCACACATGAGAATTGTCATGTTCCTGAGGCCTGACAGCCTTAATAAAACGAGAGATGTCTGAATAGGGGGCTGCACTGCTCCACGTCCTCTGGCTATTTTGTTTTTTCCATTGGATTTGTGATTTTCTCATGGATTCAGAGCCTTACTGATTTACTTTTAATACATAGATGCTAGATTAAGAGTACATATTTGCACTAGATTTTACAGCGTACTTAGAACCGAGAAGATACTTCTCAGTCTGTTGGTGAATGACAATAAGTTGCAATGCTATCATGTTCTTATTGAGGAACTCTAGTACGTTTTTCATGATTTACCATCTTTTAATGGGTTTAAAACACATGCAGCAATTAAAGATACCAAAAAGTCGCGATGATTCATGTATGGTTATTGGTAAAGAGTTACTGACGAAATATATTTTGTGTTCACCTGCAGGAACTGCTATACCTATATGGATTCGTGGTTGACAACAATCCAGATGATTATCTCATGGTAACCCTCATAGTGATGTATGTGCTAAAAGTTTGTAATAATCTTTGTAGCATATAAAATTGGCAAAAAAAAAATGGTATATAGACTTACATACTAAACGTGAGATGTGATCCCATTCAAGTGACCAACAATATGTGAACTCATTGGCATCCTTCCGAAAAAAAAGGCTCATAAAGGAAAATTTGAAAATCGTTATTTGCCGGGAATTTAGAATTAGGAGTTGATTTCTATAAATGATAGATTGATTCCTTCAGTGTCATCTATGTTTGAGAAATTATAGATCAAAACATTTTTTAAAGAACCTCTTGTAGGTCATAGCATTATAGCATACTTATGTAAGACGTAGCTGCTTATCACCTGGTTTGTTTGCTTCAAGTGCAGGTTCATTATCCAATAGAAGCTCTTAGACAGGTCCAATCCGCTGACATTAAGATGAAGCTAATTGAGATGCAGGTACCACCAAGTGTTTATCTTGTATGGCTTCTACTTTGTTCTGTTTAGAGGAACTTGCCCCACACCAAATTTTCTGGAATTGATCCGAAAATAGATTGCACTTATTAATTACTAGCTAAATACCCGTGCGTTGCAACGGGATAGTAGTGGATATTTAGAAGCGTCGATGAAATAGTTGTTATATTTGCTAACACATATTAAGAGTGGTAGATAGGTGGTAGATAGTTGTGTGACTTTGTGGTAGCTCTGTTTGGTTAGTTGAGTTGTTCCTTGGATTGTTCTCTCCCTTTTTTTTGTTTCTCTCGTGTGTTCTAATGTTTGTTTGGTCGTCTACTTTCTATAAAGAACGAGGCGTGTTTTCCGCATGTTTATGAAAATAGTGACTTCCATGAAACTTAATTTAGATCATACTCCCTCTCTTCCTTAGTATACGGTGTATTAGCTTTATGAAAAAGTCAAAATTGACTATCTTTGACCAACATTTTAGAAAATAACATAGTCATTTACAATACCAAATCATTATCATTAGATTATTTTTGAAATATATTTTCATATTTTATTTTCTTTGTATTTCAAATGTTCATAGTTTTTCCTAAAATCTTGGTTAAAAATAGTCAAGTTTGACTTTTTCGAAGACTAATAGCCTTATAAAAACGGAGGGAGTATATATCATGGTAAGTGCTTGATTATTCTTCTCAATATTTGGTCAATGTCATCTTCTCCCTCCCTTTGTGATAACTTTGTAGAGAATAACCATAAAAAAAGGGGCGCAAAGTTCAATCATACATGGTACATAGGTATCTCTATGAACATGTGACCACACATCTGGATTGGAAGCACACTTTTTTGGCAACTGTTCTAGCCTCTATTTTACCATAAACCTAAAGCCACATAAGGATTGCTCAGAGCTAGGTAACACATGTTTGGATATGCACATGGCGTTCATCTTCCTAAAGCCACATAAGGGTTGCTGACAGCTAGCTTTGGGACAATGACAACGAAATCATACGTATAAAAAACTCAAGAATAAACAAAAATATATAAGTAAGCCATTCAGATTAATATCATGCAAATTGACCATTTCTCCAACATAAACAGAACTAAATCCTTATTCAAGTTTGTGTCTATTGATGTTCATTTAAACAGTAGATGGCCCCCCATTGCAATGAGCATGACCCCAGTGCCCATCCGGCCAAGCTTGCCCCCCTAAGTGAATCTACTAATTTAACCTTTTCCTCTGACTCTACCTTGCAATCATCTAAATACACTGACACTAACCATGTAAGCATACAAAAACAAATATGTCTCGTGTTAGCCTATGTCATTCAATTGCGTTAATCATATCAAGTAATCTGAAAAGGGTTTTGGTATAACACGGCCGTAATCAGCCAAATGCCAAGGAATCGCCGAACATACCAAAATAACAAATATTAAGTCATGTATTTCGATAGCTTTGAGCACAACAAAACAAAAGAAAATTATGCACTCATTGTTGTGGCTAAGAATTTGCAGTGACTTTGACATACACATATACTGCACAGGGATGTAGTATGGTTGGAATAATGAAAATAATTATTTGATTTTTCCAAAAAGGGAAATAAAAAATTGTTGTATATGGATGTCAAGTGCACTTCAAACCGTAAGATAGTTCACCTGAAAACAACATAGTTGGATCGTGCCAGAGCACATGAACAAAATGAGTCACATAGTTTCTTACCAAAAGGCAAACAACGAATAGCTTAGTTCATATGCACGTTGAGATACAAATATGAAAGACTAACGAGAAAAGGAGGATAGTTTCATGAAAACCACACTTATTGGTGCAAACTTTGCGGCTGACACAAATAATATGTAAGCTTCATGCGGTGGGCTTGAGGCATTACCTTGCTGGTGGCTGCAGAACAGGTGACTCTAGCGTCGGAAAGGGCGTCAGCAGGTAGCAGAGAGGCGTCTGGCGAGGGACCATACATCTCTCATATCTTAACTATTTTTCCTCCCGGTTGCTATTTTTCCTCTCCCTCAACCGAATTCCGTTGGTTGTTACCTACAATTGAGATAAGAAGCGTCCTGTGAGATGAGGGAACGATTTTTTGTTTTTGAGAAACATAGAACGATTGGTTGGTTACATGTCAATCCAGTTAGACAGGATCTTTATGCTGATGGGTTTTGAGCCCGGTATTCTGGGCTGAATATTGGACATCGTTGGGGTCGGGGACAATATGAAATTGAGCAACTGCTCACCATGGAGGGAACATAGATAGACTACATTAATAAGAGAAAACGCCACATTTTTTTATTCATAAGAGACCACAATGCCTGGCCTTTCAATACACGGTAGCGTGATAATTGAACTGAATCTAGTGTTTGGAACCGTAAAACACTTATTTCGCTAGTGTTCCAACTACAACTACAAGGTTGGAGTTCTAAATAGAACATACTTTTTTTGAAACAAAGTGGTCTCTTGGCCTCTGCATGATGTCTATATAAATAAAGTCTAGGATTATTATCTCAATAGAGATGAAGAAATCCATCTCCGGAGGTACAGCGAGCTCGGGCTTGTTCAGCCCCGTCTTATGCCGCGCTGATTTCGGCGTTGGTTTTGTTGGTTTGCGGGAAAGTTTGTCCTACCATGGAGTGCAGCATTGACATAATGGCGCATGTCGTCAGGTCTAGCAAGCTTGGCCGCACGAACATCTACAAAAATAGTAAGTGACAACCGTCAAGGTCTGTCCGAACAAACACAACACTGTCAAAAAATTGAAACCATTAAACAGTTGTCTTCCAAGTGATGATCTTCAAAGTTGCTGGTTGGAGAGAATATGAAGCAACTCTCATCCATGGTTTTCAAACAACGTAGAGTTTTGTCGACCTTGACATGAGTGATGGCAAGAGTTTTGAATTCTCTTTGAGCCCGTGCTCAGTGGCTTGTGTTCCGAGAAAGATGTTGAGTGTGGACATTTAGAAACATTATTTGTCCCCTGTGAATTATCAAAAACAAAAAATCTAAGATTCCATAAATAAAATGCAAAGGCGCGAATAGAAAAATTAAATGAGCCCTCAGTGAAAGTTCATTGGAGCAATGTTGCGGAAGGGTATCACTTGTCTCTCGCCCACGTAGCAAGAAAAACCACATATGCAAATCTGGATAGAATTAGAATGGACAATTTATTTGTATACAAAGAATTTACAAGACGGAGTTAGGGACAATGCCTTACACCTGTGATGGATCTGTCTCTTAGCACGGAGATGGTGCTGAACTGTGGGAAGCGCAGTGGACAGAGCGAGACTTTTATTCAACGTTCCAAGCTTCTCACCTCGGTGCGAGGCTTGAAAGCAATGACAAAATCAGATGGTACTTATAAGAAATGTTCACGGCACATTTCTACAGGGTAGAAGCCGACACCAATAAGATCGTAGGTCTCCCCTGAGTCTAGCATGTCATTAAAACGATCTGCTAGACTCTCGTATGCAGTGGCTTTCATTTTTGTTCTCTGACAAATTTGATAGATAGTAAATTTGGGTCTGACAAATTGCAAACGAGAGTCTAGCAGATTGTTTTAATGACATGCTAGAAAGAGGGAGACCTACGATCTTATGGTGTGGGTTTCTACCCTGTAGAAATGTGCCGTGAACATTTCGTATACGTAGATGATTTTGTCATGGCTTTCAAGGCTCGCACCAAGGTGAGAAGCTTGGGACGTCGGCTAGAAGTCTCGCTCTGTCCATTGCGCTTCCCACAGTTCAACATCTTCTTGGCCTTAAGAGACAGATCCATCACAGGTGTGAGGCATCGTCCCTAACTCCGTATTGTAAATTCTTTGTATACAAATAAATTGTCCATTCTAATTCTATCCAGATTTGCAGATGTGGTTGGTGTTCCTGCCTACGTGGGCGAGAGACAAGGGATACCCTTCCGCAACATTGCTCTAATGAACTTTCAGTGAGGACTCATTTAAATTTTTATTCGCGCCTTTCCATTTTATTTATGAAATTTTATGTTTTTGATAATTCACTGGGGACAAGTAATGTTTCTAAATTTCCACACTCAACATCTTTATCGGAACACAAGACACTTGGCACTGGCTCAAAGAGAATTCAAAACTCTTGCCGTTGCACACTCAAGGTCAACAAAACTCTTCGTTGTTTGAAAACCATGGATGAGAGTTGCTTCATATTCTCTCCAACCAACAACTTTGAAGATCATCACTTGGAAGGCATGTGTTTAATGGTTTCAAATTTTTGACAGTGTTGTTATATTTGTTTGGAGATACGTTGACGGTTATTACTTACTTTTTTTTGTAGATGTTCGTGCGCCCAAGTTTGCTAGACCTGACGACATGCGCCATTATGTCAATGTTGCACTCCAAGCTAGGCCAAATTTCCTCGCAGACCAACAAAACCAACGTGGAAATCAGCGCGGCATAAGAGCCCGAGCTCACTATACCTCCGGAGATGGATTTTTTCATCTCTATTGAGATAATAATCCTAGACTTTATTTATATAGGCATCATGTAGAGTCCACTTTGTTTCAAAAAAAGTATGTTCTATTTAGAACTCTAACCTTGTAGTTGGAACACTAGCGAAATAAGTGTTTTACGGTTCCAAACACTAGATCCAGTTCAATTATCACGCTATCGTGTATTGAAAGGCTAGGCATTGTGGTCTCTTATGAATAAAAAAAATGTGGCGTTTTCTCTTATTCATGTACAGTACACCTCTGTTCCCTCCATGGTGAGCAGTTGCTCGACTTCAGATTGTCCCCGACCCCAACGATGTCCAATATTCAGCCCAGAATACCTTACGGTGCACTACTGGGCTCAAAACCCATCAGCATAAAGCTCTTGTTTAACTAGATTGACATGTAACCAACCAATCGTTCCATGTATCTCACCCAAAAAAAAACCAATCGTTCTCTCATCTCACAAGACGCTCACTTATCTCAATTGTACGTAGCAACCAACTGGACTTGGGTTGAGGGAGAGGAAAAATAGTTAAGATATCAGAGATATATGGTCCCTCGCCAGACGTCTCTCTGGACGCCCTCTTCGACGCTAGAGTCGTCTGTTCCGCCAATGCCAGCAAGGTAATGCCTCAAGCCCACCGCCTGAAGTTTACATATTATTTGTGTCAGCCGCAAAGCTTACACCAATAAATGGGTTTTTTATGAAACTATCCTCATTTTCTCCTTAGTCTTTCAGATTTATATCTCAACGTACATATGAACTGAGGTATTTGTTGTTTGGCTTTTGGTAAGAAACTATGTGACACATTTTGTTCCTGTGCTCCAGCACGGTCCATCTATGTTGTTTTGAGGTGAACTATCTTACGGTTTGAAGTGCACTTGACATCCATATACAACAAATTTTATTTCGCTTTTTGGAAAAGCAAATAATTAATTTCATTATTCCAACCATACTACATCCCTGTGCAGTATTTGTGTATGTCAAAGTCACTGCAATTTATTAGCCACCACAATGAGTGTATAATTTACTTTTGGTTTCCTATGCTCGAAGCTATCGAAATACATGACTTAATATTTGTTATTCTGGTATGTGAGGCGATTTCTTAGCACTTGGCTGATTACGGCCGTGTTATACCAAAATCCTTTTCAAATTCCTTGATATGATTAACGCAATTGAATGACATAGGTTGACATGAGACCTGTTTGTTTTTGTATGCTTAGATGGCTAATGTCAATGTTCAACATTAGTTTTTCAGTTTTTAGATGATTGGAGGGTACAGTCCGACGAAAAGGTCAAATTAGTAGATGCAACTACGCGCAAGCTTGGCCAGATGACCAACTGGGTCATGCTCATTGCATTGGGGCCATCTACTGTAATGAACATCAATAGACACAAACTTGAATAAGGATTTAGTTCTGTTTATGTTGGAGAAATGGTCAATTTGCGTGATATTAATCTGAATGACTTACTTATTTTTTTTGTTTATTCTTGCACATTATAATAGTCATTGTCCCAAAGCTAGCTCTCAGCAATGACCATGTGTTACCTAGCTCTCAACAATCCTTATGTGGTTTTAGGTTTATGGTAAAATAGAGGCTAGAACAGTTGCCAAGAAAGTGTGCTTCCAATCCAGATGTGTGGTGACATGTTCATAGAGATACCTATGTACCTTTTGTTTTCTGGTGTGCATTTTTTTCATAGAGATATCTATGTACCTTCGATTTATCTTGTATGTGGTGTTCGATATCTAGCCTGTTCAGAATCGCTCAAGTTACTTTTTTCTTTTAGAAAACATGTCTCGAGATTATGATGAGTGTTCTAATAAATTCAAGGTCTCTCAGCAGCTGTTGAGTGTTGACACTTGCTACCATGGATCTCACTTTGTATGCATTTTATGTTTGCAGAAGGCTGAATTGAGATGTCTTCTACCTACAAATTTGCTTGATAGTGGATTTTTTGGAACCAGTACCAGTTCTGGTGAAGATGACGATAACAAGAAAAATACTAGTCAGTTTTCTAGTTACAGTTGGAGTGGTCAACGCAAAGTTCCATCATATCTTAAGAAAAATGTTTTCCCTCAAGAGTTTTTAAGTACTCTTCGCACAATTGCCATGCAAGAACATGAGCTTGAACAGGTTGCTTCCTTGCTTGGAGAGGTCAGTGTTTTTCACACACTTTATTCTGAAGTATAAACAGCCTGACTCGAATTCTTAGTTTACAAACTGGGTACTCTGAAAACGAAAGATGTCAAGTGGGTATTAGCCTATATTTTAGTCATTATGGGTCTTACCAACTGCTGGATGAGATGTGAGCTTCTTTTTTGTTAGTTTTATTTAATTTTGGAGAAGCTTACTATATCTATCATTCTTAGTGTTAAAAAATAACCATAAAAACATTGTTGTCGAGCATCTGATTAACCTGTTATCAAGATCTGTAAAGTGGACAGAGGCACACGATTAATCCTGCGTATTCTCCTTTTCTTTTTTGAAAGAACTGTTCATGAAGCAATAAGGGTGTCATAGTAATTTTCTTCGTTTGCTGCACTAACTCATTTTGAATCACTTTTTTTTTCCTTAGCATTATCGTACATGGCCTCTTTACAATAACCAGATTTTTTTAAATGAGTGAGTCAAGGAATTTTTTAGGACGCATTGCATCTGGGCTTCAAGGATGCTAAATGCTGTAATTTTTTTGATAAACGAGTTCCTTGTGTGAACCTGTTCTTACTAGGTTGGATCTAGTGAGGATAGAGAACTATCTGATGCAGAGGTCCAAAGTGCTATATGGGAGGTCTGCGGTGATCATGGAGCCCTAGGATTGCTTGTGGATCTTCTTAGAGTGAAGTAATACATCCCTCTTTGCTCTCTTTTTTCCCCCTTGATGCATTTGCACCTGTTATATCTGATAGAGCACTGTGAAGTGTCAAGAGTTCCTTGATCAATCCTTTCATTTTGCAAGAATGGCTGAACTTGAAGAAGGCACGGGAACAGAAGCGTCTGACATTCAACTGCTTGAGAATTTTGATTCCAGTGATCCTGAAGACTCCTTGAGGTATGTGTGCCCTGGTGTTGCATCTTCGAGCACATATTGTGGTGGCTCTAGGCCATAACGAACCCCCGCGGCCTCTTTGATCTCTCATCGTTTCCTTCTCTTTTTGCAGCGTAAGCGCCGAGGACAGCAGCGAAACAAAGTTGAAAGTAAACACCTGGTCATGTATCGTGTACCGAAGAGGGCAGAAGCAGCTGACAAGGATGTTCCTCAGGGAGGCAGAACGTCTCGTAGAGGTGTCTTCAGAAGAGCAGAGCTAAGGAAATTATCGGGTATGCGTCTGCTTTCCCGTTCTCCAGTAATAAAGCTGCCAAATTCGCCGTATTTATTTATATTTGGAGCGCGATACATTATTTGATCTGCTTTCTGGTCACTCTGAACAAGGGCCGAAAACTGTGAATCTAAACTTTGCATTGTGGGTAATCAGGAACCAAAACGGTCACGGCAGTGGGAGATTTCTTGGAACAGGAGAAACAGCAGGACCGGAGGCTGTTCTGCCAAGGATCAAGCAATCCAGTGTCCGGTGCAGGCGAAAGAAGAGCGTCAGAAAAATACTGCTTCAGATTTCATAATTTCCCCGGCTTGCTCTACCTTTTTTTTAGATGTCCATTCTACCTAGCGTGGTATATTTGTTGGTTAATAATCTGACCTTTTGGGCTGTGTCACTGTATCAAGCTGGCATCCACAGTTGTCCTCTTTGCAAGACCCTCCGGGCTAGTTGTCTGCTCCTGTATGGCATGTATATCGAATAGTAGTGGTAAAAGAATAAACAGTTGGTGTGATAACTGAAAGTGCAAGCAGGTTCGATGATAATTAACCTTGACGTGATCAGAACATCATCATCAGAGCCGGGCACGTTTTTTCCATTTTATTTCATGATGACTTTTTCAACCCTGAATAAATTAGAGCTCCCAGTATCTATGCGCGGATTTCGTTTTGGAAAATACAGTAGAAAAGAAAAATTGTACACGTGTTCCCCGGAGGGAGAAAGCATTGCTTCCCGGCTACATCTGGCTCAAAAGCGCAACACTTTTATTCCGTGTCAGTTTTCAATCCCTCAATAAATAAAGTAGGCTGTGTTTGGTAGCATGTGTCACCATGGCGTGGATTTCCCAAGTGAGGTTGGGTTGAGAGTGTTTGGTAACGTCTTGACCTAGGCTAAGATAAGATATTGTTTGGTGACTTTATGAATTGGGACATGCCGAGTCATTTCACCATTTTAACAGTGTGTAAACATCGTTTCAATAAGGTTTGTATTATGTGGTTGGATTGGCTTAATTTGTAATCTAGAGCTTATAATAGGATTACAAATAATATATCACAATTTTTACTTATAGGTCCTGCAAGTCCAGGAAATGAAATTACAAATAGGTCCAAATTCTTAGAAAAGGAACGCTGAAAAGAATTTAGAAAAAGTAATCCGGTCCTCAGAAAAAGCAATCTGGTGCTCAGGTTTCTGCAACCGTCCATGGCGTGCGGGGAGCAGCCCCTCATCGGAGGCGTGGGCGAGCTCGTGGCTGCGGCGGAGGTTTTGGGACGCAAACGTTTGCCAGAGGGGAGCATAGTAGGGGAAGAGCTTGAGACATTGGAGGAAGCCCATCGGGAGGGGGGATGAGAAAGGGTTTTGGAGGGGCTCGTGGCGTGGACGCTCGGGTAGGACCCACACGCGGGAACTTTTCCATGTGAGCTCGGCCAGGCTAAGGAGCGAAGCTCGATTTCACCTTCTCTCCTTGGCAGGGCTGAGAGGCGTCATCCGGTCGAGATGGGCATGGCCCAAACGCATGACACGGGCTACCAAACAGTGAAAAAACGTATCAGGAGAGAATATCTGAGGTGGAGAAGTCTACCAAACAAGCCTTCCATTTTATCCTTGACATGATCAAAATATCATCATCAGAACCGTGAGGGTTTTCCCATTTGATTTCTTGTCACTTTCCAACCCTGAATAAATTTGAGTTTCTCGGAATATGTCTAGGTGCGGATTTGGATTTGGATTTGGATTTGGATTTGGAAAACAAAATAGATGTACACGTGTTCCTCGGAGGGAGAAAGTGTTGCTTCCTGGACTTGTAGTATCATATTCGCCTGTGACGGCGACTTACCTCGTTTTCTTTCTTACACAGAAGGTGACTCTGACTTAACACGATCAAGAGACTATAGGAAGCCAGGCAGCACGAAAAGATTCATTCACCGTCCGAATCTACCGCCGCTTGCGACACTACGTCACGTGACAGTTCGTGCTCCGCTGGGCCGCCCGTGCAAACGCGTCGAGGCGATTATGGTCGGCGCCAGTAACTATAATTAAGTAGTACTGTACTACTAACACATGTGCCGTTGTGCGATTTGTTTATACCAGGACTAACTGTATTTCTTAATCACCTTCGTTCGGAACTAGTAATTCCCCATCCAGCAGTATCTTTAGCCCACAGAAGCCTGGTGACGTTAATCTGTGTGCCACGTCCGACAGCGTGCCTAGCCAGAGTACCCGCACGTGCGTGCGATGGCTGTCGAAGCAGTCAAGCAGACACGCAGGCAGCACCGCCCGTCACTCCACCTCAAGCTCAACTCCGAAGCAAAAAAATGGTTTTGTAAAGTCAGATACAAGCTTTAATTATGTTTCAAAAATACTCCCTCCGTTTAGTGGTGGAGCCAGGAATTGAGACGAGGTGGGAGGGGGGCGAAAAAATATTTAAATAAAAAGATCAATGGTCTAACATAAAAAGAATAATGGAGAAATTTTGTCGAAAAAACGAATCTATTTAACAAAATAAAAGATCAATGGAGATTCAAATATTTATAACTCATAAAGAACATTACCAATGACATATAAATAACATAAAAAGAACTTTAAAACTACTAACAAGTTGAATTGGACAATTGGCACCCACCATATGATCCCATACAAGAGATACCTACAACACATCACAAATTTGTGAGTCTAAATAGTAGCACATGAATACTAACATTATTAGCTTTTTATAGGAACTTCCGAGGTAGATGACCTCGACGATTCCCTAAGGCATGAAAACGTAGCATAATCTTCTTGTCATCATTTTTTGTAAATATTTTTCTTTCTCAACATAGCAAACCATAGCAAAAACTTCATGAACAAGAACACTAGCCTGTAAAAGTAGACAACAAAAATTGAGATTTTTACAACAAGTTTACAACAATCAGTCCCCGACAACAATGGACATGGAACATGTAAAAGATGGAGAAATAACCTGTTCTTCCCCTCCCTGCCGTTGCTGTTCGTTGGCGTCGTCGCGTCTCTGCCGGCAATTTCGAGCGGATGCTTTGGCTGCCACCGTTCCCGCTGCGAGCGCTGCAACTTCTTCTTCATTCTCCAACGCAAATGCCTCCACCTCCTCTGCAAGAGCTTCCCAATCCGGCTCCACCTATCCGTCCATCGCCGGCGCCCGGCGGCAGCGCCAGGGGCGAACCAGTCTGGGGCGGTTGGGGATTGGCAGGGAGGAGATTGGGGAATCGAGCGGGGAGGAGCGGGGGACTGGGGGCAGCGCCGCGGCGGCCGGCGGCGGATCGAGCAGGGAGCAGGGCAAAGGCGTGGCGGCGGATCGAGCGAGCTGGGATTGGGGAACGCAGTTCGCAAGGGAGCGACCTAGCGAGAGGAACGACCGAGCGAGGGGAGCGAGCAGGTCCTGGTCGTACTGCTGGTCGTGGTCGACACGCACGTCGTGCTCTTCTGCCAGTTTTTCTCTTTTTTTTTATCCCTCCGTCTCACGTATACTGAGTACAGACTATGTATAGTCAAAAAAATTTGACCGTGGTGAAGGGGGGCGGCGGCCCCACCTCGCCCCCCTGGTGGCGCCGCCACTGCCTCTGTTCAAGGTCATGAGATTCGAACATCACATAATTTATTGAACGGAGAGAGTAACATAGACTTGATGGATGGATGAACAAGTTCGACTGACTGCGATTATTTTTCGTTTTGCATCTTCTAGGGCTGGTTTAGATGGGATATATTACACGGATTTCCCCTATTGAATTATGTTGTTGTTTAGTTGAAATTTGGATTTAAAACCAGGCTCATACAATTTTTTTTCTCTCATCCACACAAGCTAGAGGCAGGTCTGATGGGTTGCTCGACACAGCCGATTTTTCTCAACCAGGTTAACCCGGTTTATTAATTGCATAATGAAATATTAATTTTTGACACAACAACTGATTGGGAACGAGAAAGGTCAATAGTGTGAGTCGGGACACTAATAGAAAGCCTGGTGCCCGAACACTCACTACATATTAGCACCACTTGAACGCAAAGATTTTAAAGGTGGGATGTTATTACAGATACAGACTAAGCTATAAAGTGGATATATTACCTCTGTTTTGAAATATAAAATGTTTTTGTAGGCTAATTTTGGAACTGAGGTACAGATAACTATTAGTGAAATCTGTAATGTACTATATTTTAACCTCAAGAAAAAATCTGTAATGTATATTTGCACTCCTTCTCTTTTAAAAATCGCAGGGCTGATGACTAAATCAAACTGGCACAACATGAAAAAACTAAGTGGTCAAAGTTCAGATAAATCAAATCAAAATTTAGCCAGATGTTTCGGTTTCCATATATTACAAAAACAGAGTTGGTCTCTTATTCCTTGACTCACACATTACAAAATTTCCAGGCAACAAAAAAATAAATATCAAGAGACTAAAAAAAAAAACAGGCGATGCATTTTTTGCATGCCTGACTCTGCTTTACGGCTACATAGCTATTTTCTTCCCGCGCTCCAAATTAGTTACGCTCCCGGCCAACTCTGTTTCTCCTTTTTTATCCTACACTGACATTGTGCGGCGGAACGAATCGATCGAGCTCAAAACCAGCTCGATCAGTAGCTCCACAGCGTCAAGTCGCCGGCGCCGTAGCCACCACAGGCGCTGCCGTCGTCGTCGTCCCCGTCCATATGCGAGCCACTTTGCCAGTCACCGCCCGCACCGGCGCCGCTCAACCCGTCGTAGTAGTACGAATGCTGGTCGAATTCCCCCATGTTGCCGTACATCGGATACTCGTCGTACGGCGCCGCCACCGCGACCGCCTCTTGCATCATCGACATCCCCTGGTGCATCGCCGGCGCCGGCGCGGCCACCGAGCCGGCCGCGGACAGGGCGGCGGCGCCAGAGGAGGACGCGTCGTTGGGGCACGTCGCGGCCTCGGCGAGCTCGATGGCCGCGGCGCGGATGTCCTCGGGGGTGCGGAGCGTGGCCGGGTCGACCCTGAGCAGCGCGGCGGAGTCGGCGAAGTTGAGGCATGCGGCGCGGCCCCGCAGCGCCAGGGCGGCGACGTCGTGGGCGCGCGCGGCGGCCTCGGCCGTGGCGAAGGTGCCGAGCCAGATGCGGGACTTCTTGTTGGGCTCGCGCACCTCGCACACCCACCTCCCCGCGGGCCCGCGCCGCCGCACGCCCTTGTACAGCGGGTGCCGCGTCTCCCGGAACTTGGTCCGCCCCGCCGGCCGCTTCGGCGGCGCCGACGTCACCGTGGCGTACCCCTGCCCTCCGTCGTCCGTGGCGCCGGCGCCGTAGAAGCTCACCCCGTACTGGTCCATCTTGCTCGGTGGAGCTAGCTAGTGTCAGCTGTTTGTCTGCGCAGCAATGGTGGATTGGTGATTGTGATCGAGGAAGGGAGTGATGTTGGTTTGCCAGGAGGGAGAGAGGAGCGCGGGAGTATATATAGGATTCGGCGGCGAGACAGAGCAAGGGATACTTATTTGAATGAGGGCGGCGCGGGCGCGTGGCGGAGATGGAAGAGTGAGCTGGAAGTGGCTGGACATAAGTATCCCTTGCTCTGTCTCGCTGTCCAGGCGGGGAGCAGAATGAGACGGGTGGACGCCTGGACAGGGATGCCGCGTTGGCGTCAGCGTTTGCTTCGCCCGGGATGCATCCAGACGTGCAAGCCATAGTTGCCAAGTTTCCGGTTCGATGGGAACGAGGGAGGAGGTTCGCTGCTCGCAATGAATCGGGAACGAGAGGGGTATACATCTCTGTAACGTACCGATCGTTACGGGGGGACGTGAACCAAACAGTTCCGGGACGATGACCCAGGAACGATACTGCGAGTCGAGAAAATTTTCAACTGTATCTTACCTTGTGACGGGCTTAAGCCTTAATGAACGCATTTTTGAGAGATACATTTTTGGAAACATCAAAAGATCCTGCTAATCACGGCAGGGAAAGGCAACATATCTCCTCAATATTTGTCATCTTTGTCAAAATCTCAATCGATTGGGGAAGTCCCAGGAGCTGAGCGCCATATCCTGAAAAGTCCCATCGCCATAGGTCCATCTTCCCTGGCTTAGGAGTTCTCGGATGCGGGCGCGGGGAATCTGGATTGCAGCCATCTTGCGGCCGTGCCCCGGCCACTGCCCCACCACGTGAACACGTTCGTCGCCATGTGCGGCTGCGGCGGCGCGGACTGTGGAGGCCGGCGCGGCGCCGCCACACACCAATTCTGGCCGGCGGCGTACTCGCTCATGATGCATCCTGTACTGTATTCCTGTAAGTCTCCAATCCTCCCGTGAAGAAAGCTTCTCGTTCCCATATCTGATTCCTCTTTCCAAATCGAGAATGGAGCGTATGAGGTCGCTGAACCGGGTGTGGAGTACCGACAGTTCAGGGACGCGTTCCGGTGACCGAATCGTATCGTCCCGTCTATCGAACCCGAACCCCGATTGGGGACGACGAACCTGGGTCAGGGGACGAGGCACCGTTCCCCGTCCCCGGCTACTATGGTGCAAGCAATCTTCTTCTAGTTCAGAAATATGCTATTTCAGGGAAGGAGATGGGACGGTGGGGAGGCCACGTGGAGATGGCGACAGGGACGGCCTTTTCGGTCTTGTGGGCGGCTGGAAAATGGTGCTACTGCCCATACTCGTAACCGGGCGTCATGCTCCGGTGTACCGGTTTTAAATGCTCTGCTTTATTAACAAAAGTATTTATATTCACCTACAAAAAAATATTTACGATTTCTAGAATATAATTTTAATCCCCATGAACTCCAATGGATAGCATTTCTCAAGACATGGATAAAAATTAAACTTGTATAGGGGAGAGGCCTTTTGACTCCAGGTACATATGCACATTTATTTAAAATGCAATTTAAACGCGCTTTGAAATGCCAAAAAGTATTCTTGCATAGAGCTTAACATTCTATGTGTTCACAAAACATTTTCGCGAAAAATCGACATTCTGTGTGGTATGTGTAAAAGAAAAAGTTTGGTGCTAAAATAGGCTTTTCACGAGATATATTTTGTATGTTTTACACAAGCCAACGAAATATAGGTTTCTTCGCGAAACGACTTTGTGAACTCATAGAATGTGAATATGTATTCCCAAAATTTTATTTCAACATTTTTTTTTACATTTCAAGATGTGTTTTTAAGTATAGGGTGCATATGCACCTGGGTGGCAAAGGGATTTCGCACTTGTATATTAGAATAGTCATCATTTTAAATTTTATAAGATATAATGAGTTTTTCTAGTCATCATGCATGTTTGCACTCAAGATCAAATTATCATCTTGAAGATTGTGTCGATGTGTTAAAAACTATACTTACATTTCACACTTGTTTTTTAATCGATATAATCGTGTACTATTTGTTCTTTGTTGGTTTAATATATATGGAAAAAATAAAAAAAATCACGGAATGCCAAAACCACGCGCTTTTGCCTCTGGGTGATTTGTACGAGTAGTACGGAGTAGAAGTGTACAGTCTAAAAAAAATGGAATGGTTGTTGGGATTCCTGCTATGTTGGCGCAGGCGCGACAGGCCTCATGGGGCGAGCGTGACGCCCGTTCCCAGCACACTCCTCCGAGCCGAGCTCTCGCTCTCGCTCTGACCAGAGTAGTACGTACGAGTACAATAGCATTTCTGTCCACGTGAGGAGGCGGCGCCTGCCCCACCCTACACAAGCGTCCGTCGGCGTCTGGCGCCACTGTGGAGTCTAGACAGTATGGCGCGCTCGTGCTCGCGCCGCCCACGCTATCTATCTATCAAACGTGAACGCGTCCACGGCCTGCCGCTGCCCGGCCCGTGGGACGGTGGTGACCCGGCTGAGCTGACTGGGATGGGATGGCCCCCCTCGCTCTGCCTCTGCCTGGGATGGGACCACCTGTAGCTAGGTTCTTAGCTCTCCGGCTGATTGACACACGTGTGTCTCCGGCAGTGCGCCGCGCGTCCATCGGCTGACGTGCCTTCCCGGACTGATTGAACCTTCCAAGGCGTCGCGTCCGGATCGATTTAGGTGGGTCTATTCTATGGGAGGAGGGATGCGCATCCGTCGCGCGTTGCCGTGGTCGGCGGCCACTCGATCTATCCCGCAGCGCTTGAAAATTCCACTTTCGATTTTTTTCTTCTTCACAAAGTTGATTGAAACTTCAAATTTGAACATAGAATGAGGCGGAAATAACTGTGGGATGACGTCGCCTCATTCAAAGTGGATGACTATCCATCTATCTCGGTTTTTTTTTTTCTTCTTCTTTCTTTTCCAATAAGCAATGCAAAAACGATGCAAGCTGAGCGAAACGGTTAACCATTGCATTGTGCGGAAAATATTATAGTGTCTACATTCCCGTAATTCACCTAATGTAATCAAAGCTAAAACACGTTTAGGTACATCTGTATCTATATATAAGTGAGTCGTCCCTTCCTGCAAGATTGTTCCTTTATTTTATTTTGTTGCTTCACGCTGAATCGTTTTTGCTATTTGCCTTACCCAGTAAGTAAAATTGGCAGAGCGTCTCCCAATCCTGTTAAAAAAAATATTTGCGGAATGCCAAAACCACACGCGCTTTTGCCTCCGGTGATTTGTACAAGAAATGTAGAGTATGAAAAATATGGAATTGCTGCGGCTTCCTGCTATGTTGGCGCATGTGACAAGCGTGATGCTCGTTCACACCACACTCCTGCTAGCCGAGCTGTCGCTGTGGACCTGGGCATATGCACGTGAGGAGGCGGCGCCTGCCCCACCCCACCATACACTACACTACTACACATGCGGCGGCCGTATGGTGCGCTCGTGCTCGCGCCGACCCCCCTTCCCGCACCGCCCACGCAAACAGACGCGAACGCGTCCACGGCCTGCCGCTGCCCGGCTGAGCGGACAATCGTGATCTCTCCACGGCTCGCCACGACTCAGCGTTGTGACGCACGACCGGGGGTCGCTTTCCCCCGCCGCGCGGCACGAACCCTCGGCCAGCGGCGCCGCGGCGCATGTCCGGTTACTTTTGCGCTTTTGCATGGGCTTAATTTTGCGCTTTTGTATGGGCTTCCTCGGTCTGATCCGTAGGCAGGGGTGGTACGCGTGGCAGCCCCACGGTAGCAAGCATGGCTCATGGGCCCCTGCCTCTGGCTGAGAGAATCTACTAGCGCTCCGGCTGACCGACACACGTGTGTCTCCGACAGTACGCCGCGCGTCGGCTCGGCTGACGTGGTCTCCTCTACCCGCGACTGATTGGACCTTTTTGAAGGTGTCGTGACGGCGGCGAGGTAGGTGGGTCCATGCGAGGATGGATGTGCGTCCACACGTTGCCGTGGTCGGTCACTCCTCTCCCGCCTCCGTTGAAATTTCACAAATTTAATCTTAATTGAACACAAAATGAAGCGGATTTCAAAAAAAATCCCAATTTGTCTACTTTTCATGTCAAGCGCTGTACACTTTTTTTCCAATGATTTACTTCAATCTAATCAACAATGTCTCATGATTGTATCATTATTAAACATCGTTGGGATGGTTTTTACTTGATGATGTTAACACGTGTAGCTCCTTGCAAGTCGCAACCAACGGAAATAAGAAGAAAAGGGCCATTTATTCCAAAGTTCTACATTATTGTGCCTCACTTGATGTAGTGTTTTCTGGTAGGTTTATTTATTATGATATGCTAATCAAAAAGGGGTGTGAAAACTTGGCTAAGAGCATCTCCACCGGGACCTCCAAATGACCCCCAAAGGCCCATTGGGGTTTCGGACGCCAAAATCGGACACCAGCGGCACCCACCAAAGGGTCGGGCCAAACGAAATCGTGTCTGGAGGCCCTCTCGGGGTGCCGGACATGGGGCTCCGACAGGCGTGGCCCGCCCGTCATACACACAGCCTGAGCGTCCTTGGTAATTAGGGCTGTGCAGGAGGCCGTTCCGCCCGCGTTAATGGCGAGGTGACGAGACGGCGGCATGCCTGTCAGCACGTGTCGCAATAACGCCACGCCCGTTCCCCTGACGGGCACAGAGCGAAGCGACGCGTCGCAATAACGCCACACCCGTTCTCATGGCGCAGACAGAAGCGACGCGTCGAGACGCGACGCCCACGTGTTGAAGTCGCAGCGGCTTCCCGCGGCGGCGCTCTGCACACGCGTCGTCGGCGTCAATGTGTGGCCAGGCGAACCGGTGGGCTAGGCGTCAATGCAGGCCAACCAACCCCACTCCTCCGGCCACGTTTAAAACGCGGGGCGTCGCATCCCTCCTCTTCCCACACCACCTCTTCTCCCTCTCACTCGCCACAAGCTGATCGGCGCGAAGCGTGGCGGGCAGCCGCGAGACGCCGGAGGAGCGCTAGCTTCGGCGTCATCGTGACTTCCTCTCGGCGGAACGTGCTCGTCGCTGCAACGAGCGTCGTGGCCAGCAACGCCGCGAACAGCTGGAGGAACGCCACCATCGCAACGAGGAGGCGGAGATGGACAAGGCGTTTCAGCGCGATATGTAGCGCGAGGAGATTGCCAACGCGCCTCCATACGCGCTCTCGTTGGAGACCTGATACGTCTCAAACGTATCTATAATATTTGATGTTCCATGCTTATTTTATACCAAATGCTTTTATATCACTTTTATGCATTTCCTGGACTAACCTATTAACCTAGTGCCAGTGCCAGTTTCTGTTTGTTTTGTCCGTTCATTGCAGAAAAGGCCCAAAAATAAAAGTGCTCGGAATTGGACGAAACTTTACGTGAATTATTTCCAGCACGAATAAGCCACGGAGCCCGAAGATCAGCTGCAGGTGGGACCCACAGCTCCCAAACGGCCTGAGGGTGCGGCTGAAAGGACAAGGATGTCACCTAGAGGGGGGTTTGAATAGGCGATTAAAACTTTTCCAGTTTAGGCTTGATAATTGCAGAATAAAACAAGGTGTTTAAATTAACAAGCCAACAACGTAAATAAACTTGGTTCACCTATGTGCACCAACAACTTATGCTAAGCAAGACAAGCAACAAGGTGATAGCAATAGAATACTTCAAGAACGAAGGCCATCACAATGTAAAGCGCATAAGTAAAGAGCTCGGGTATAGAAATAACCGAGGCACGCGTAGACGAGGATGTATTCCCGAGTTCCTCCTTTTTAGGGGAGTACGTCTCATTGGAGAGGTGTGAACCAACCCAATGGTTCAACAACCACAAAGGTTTCACCTTCTTCTCCGATGAACCGCACCACAAAGGTTTGATTCACCTTCCAATATCGGAATCCTTCGAGGCGGAAATCCGGAGCCTTTCAACAACGATCCGGGGCACAACCCACGACGGGATTGGGTGCTCCCGAACAGCTACAAGTGACCACACAAGGGTCTCAACCATCACGCGGGCGTCTAGGGTCCAAAGACCCAAGAGTAACAAGTTCACAAACTTTCACTTCCATGAATTCTCGTGGAGAGCATAAACCGATGCAACAATGCAATGGCAAGAGCACCAAGTGCTCAAATCCTTCACTTTCAAATCCCACAAAAAGCAACTAATGCTTATGGGGGGAGAAGAGAGGAAGAACAAAGTAGGAGAAACACCAAGAACTCCAAGATCAAGATCTACTAGGTTCCCCTCACTTAGAGGAGGAAGGGATTGGTGAAATTGTAGGTCTAGATCTCCTCTCTCAAATCCCTCAAAGATATGCAAGAATCATGGGAGGAATTGGGAGAGGGGCAAGCTTTTCCAAGGTCAACAATGGAGGAGAGAGAGGGGAAAATGTGCAGCAGTGATAGGGAAACATTGGGGAAGAAGGGCCCTTAAATAGGTGCCCGAAAATCTGCCCGTTGGGCTATTTTTCGGCCCCGGGGCGGTACTACCGGCCTTGACCCGGTACTACCGGGTCACTACCGGGCCACTACCGGTCAAAACCAGTCGAATCCAGTACCAAAAACATGTTTTATGCGGTAGTACCGGGCCTCATGCGGTACTACCGCACTTTGTAAAAACAGCAGAAACACCATTACCAAAACGGGCACAACTTTCGCGTACGAACTCCGTTTTTAATGTTCTTGGGCTCGTTGTAGTCACCACAACGAGTTTTACAAGATCATGCAGAGAAACATCATAGTTCAACAGGGGAGGATAAAACCAAATGAGGAAAGTTAAAACATCTCTATTAAAGAGCAACCGGTAAATCCTCCAACATCAAGAACCCAACAAGTTTTTCATCCGAACTCCGTTTTCTATGATATTGGGTTTGTTTCGAAGATAATCACAAGCTTTACAAGATCATGGATATACACATCATAGTCCATCATGTGAGGAGGAAACCACAAGAAGAGAGTTTGACTTCTCTTAGAAAAGACAAACCGGTAAACCTCCAACATCAAAAGCGACACAAGATATTCAAATGAAATCCGATTTTGATGAACTAGAGCTTGGTATGGAGATGAACACAAGCTCCAAATTCTCACATGGATAAAAGACAAATAAGAACCAGGAAAGATGATATGCCAAATATGTAAAGGTTTGAGCTCTCCACAAAGATGCGATAAAATTACTCACTTGAGAGCCCCTCATGATAGTACGCCGTCTATCCTATAATCCGGTCTCCCACTAACACCATGAGACCGGTAAAATAGAAAACCTATCAAGATCATACCTTTGCATTGCGCATTCCACTTGATCTAGATGATGACGATCTTGATTCCCTCAAGTTGGAACACCTTTCTTGATTGTGCTTGCTAGCACATGCTTGATGAAGTCTTCTCTAAATACTCCCACATACACCATTATGGGAGATCCTCGCTAAGCTCCACTTCATGAAGATGATGTCTTGAATACTTCAAGACATACTTGCAATATGCTCAACTCAACACATGACCATTCTTCATATAAACCCTTGAATAGAGCATTGATCATCATGTAATCGTCTAGAGTCCAACACATGAACTCCAATCTTTTCCTATGGATAATATCTACAAGAATATCTCAATGCAAACATTAGTCCATAAGGATTGTCATTAATTACCTAAACCACGCATGGGGCAACACATGCACTTTCAATCTCCCCCATTTTGGTAATTGATGACAATCCCTTTTATGAGGGTTTATATAATGAATTAAGCAACCATGCACAACAAAGAGCAAGGATGCAAAAGCATGAAAGGTAAATGCTTAAGAACGAAACTAAAGCATAAAACCAAATTCCCTTAAACCCTCTAAACTTCTCCCCCATTGGCATCAATTGCTGAAATGGGAGGAAAATTTTAGAAGGTCAATATAGTAAGAGCTCCCCCATAATGTGTGCATTTCTCATAATATGAGTGAAATCAAATGCACGTATCCAATGACGAATAGTTGGGAAGGAGATCAAACTATATTGAGGATCCAAATATTGCAAAAGAAAAGCAAATTGAAAGATACTTCGACAAAAGAAGTAACCAATCAAAAGAACCAAAAACAATGTTCTAAACAATAAGAGGGAAGTCCCCAAGGTACGTGCACAAAGTAGGATTTGCAAAGCAATATGGAGTGCACAACATGGAATCCTCACTCCCTCTTAGATGATGTTGAACATAGACAAGTGCAATAAGGCTTAAAGATAGAAAAGAAGCAAAACAACTTGCAACAAGGAAATGTTGAGCAACAAGATAAAGAAGCGACAAATAAAGGCTTGCTCAACCGAAAATAGATGGGTATGATAATGAGAGACATTTTAGGAGACTAATGCAAAGATGAGCGTAGCATCAACATAGTCGTTCAATATAAGTGGCACATAGTGCATATCATGTCTTTCCATAAACACAACCCAAAAGTTGGAGCAGATAGGTCCACAAGCTTATTAAGGTCCAAAAAGAAATACCAAAAGAAAAGCAAAGCTTGTGCCTTTTAGATATCACCAAAGAATCAAAAGTAATAAAAAGGGTGGTCACTAACGAAATGGAATACCAAATAAAGATGTAACTACTCTTATGTGTATAAGTTTCTAAGTAGACATCAATCATGAAGATATAAGTCCACAAATAAACATGTACACACAAAATAGGTACAAAGGTAAAGAACATGATATCCAAGAGGAAGTCATAAATAAACCAATAAGATCTTTGCTTAAAAGCATAGCACAAAGCTCAATTTTATCTTAAACGGATATAGATGAACTTCCAACACAATCTCATCATAGCATCAAAAATATCCACAAGGGAAAAATGATAGTTGGGAAGCTCCGAGAAAGATAACAAGTATCACAAAGGGCAAATGAATTTGCAAATTCATCAATATTACATATGAGAGACTTTGAGAAGAAATGCTAGATTAACATATTTGGGATTGGTGAATCAATAAAATGATTATGTATATTCCCCTTGATATCTAATTATCCCGGCTTGCTCACATTTGCAATAAAGATGTTTGAATAAGAACTTTGCAAGAACCACATCAATTGCAACAAAAGAAATTCATGCCAAGATACAACCTACACAAGGTTGAAAGCTAGAAAGTATGCATGAGGTAGATACTTGTTACCGAGATAGCATTGGTGATGTAGAAGATAAGAGTTAACGATCATCCAAGCTTGGATCCAATAAGCACATGGTGACACCACCTTCCTTGTAAATGAGACAAGCTTCCAATGCACCTCCAATGTACCTAAAACAAATTTAAGTACATCATGGTCTCCAAACTCATTGGGTCCAAAGTAGTTAGAGCAACTACAATACATAGGACAAACTCCACATAAATATGTGCATATTGATATGAAATTGAATTTCATGCACATCTTACCCTTTTAGGATTTGATGGAGTTTATCCTATATATTGGATCAACAAAGTAAGCATGCCATAAGATATACATATAATAAATATGCATGCACAAAACTTTCAAGAACCAAACGAGATACAATTTGGACAAAACACCAATTAAACCAAGAAAGCACACACAAGTGTGACAAGAAAAGAATTGCCCAAATTATATCAAAAGACTCAAATCAACACATGATTGAAGATACCAAATGAAAGCAAGATACCAATTGATGAAACTACCATCAAGGAATAAACCAAACCCTCTACACTTTTCATGATGGCACAAAGTACCAAGACAAAAATGTTTGTCTTCCAAAGAGACATGTCATCGGGATAAAAAGCCAATTGAAGACAACTAATGTTCAAAAGCATATAGGATTGCTCCCCCAAGATTTGTGCATTATTTATGATCTTGCATTTGAATACAAATGCACTCAAATGGGATCATCACTCTCCATACATATTATTCAAACACTAGTCATGTTCAAGGAAAGCAATAAAATCCAATACCAATTTAAAGAATGGTGTTCTACTCAATGTAGGATAGCTTCCCCAAGAATAGTGCATTATCTAGAAGTATGTCTTTGAATGTAAATGCACTAGAATATGATCATTGCTTTTCCTAAAACTAGAAAGCACAAAACAAATTTTGAGTAGAGCAAAACGATTCAAAAGGTACAAAGACAAAATGAGAGTTAGATCGAAACAAATCCTTGGCAAAAAAATAAGGCAATTCAAAGCAAGAACCAATATGAAGATGATCTACAAATTCCACCACAATTATGAGTATCACTTGTCATGGACAAGGAGTATATAGAGATATTTCTCGGTGGTATAGGAATGAAACACAGATCAACTTCACAAACAATAAGCATATGGCAAAGAATAAGATTTGAAAGCCATGCTTAGATAAATAGATATTCTTGATAGCTTCAAATATTCACGCGATAATGCAAAGAAACTCCAAGAGTAGCTTGAAGCAATGGTTTCCCAAAAAGATATATGAGAACATATTTAGGGAAAGCCATATCAAGAACTTCCATCACAAACAAGATCCAACGGTGAGAGGCAAAAAGCATTTAAGCAAATGGAACTTGTTTGAGAAACATGCCACATAGGAATAAGATAATGAAGAATATCAATTCTAGGTGGCAATACCTCACATGTTCACATTTTCTAGGTTTGTAATATGCACAAAGCTTATTACTCCCCCATAATGTGATAATCCAAATTTCTTAACAAGAGGCAAGCAAACCAACAAGAGATAATTAATGGACATTAGAATTTGAATTTCTCATGAAACGATACCACATAGAGAGTAGATAATATTAATATATCAACACTAAGTGGTATTCCTCATGTATACACAATTTTAGGATTGTGAAGTGCACGAAGCATATCACTCTCCCAAAATAGGATAGTCCATTAATCTCTCAAAAGAGAGCCAACAAGATAAGATATCAAATAAAAGCAATAAGGCTCAACACAATACATGGTGTGCAAACCAACATACACATACTTGATTACTCAAGATAAGTAAGTAGAGAGCACAACACATACCAACACTAGCAAGGTACAAAACCTAACACATGCAAGGGTGCAAGCAACTTTCAATGTATATATGATTTAAATAAAAGTTACCGCAAGGAGGAACATTGGATATGAGATAGAACAATATAATCCAAATGACTTGACTTGAGAGAATATAATTGATGAAGATCCCTTAATTCTTCATAGTGTAGCCAAGTCTCCAATGCCCTCCAACAACACCTATTGATCAAGTTTTAGCTTGTTGGTCCCCAACCAAGTTGGGTCCTAAGAGGTTAGTCACAATAGGCTTGGCAACCCAAATGGTTCTTTTCTTGACACCACTTTGAGTACCAACATATTTGGCAAACACATTGCCAACCTTATCCTTCCGAAGAGAATATACATCATCAATTATAATGGGGTTGGATAAGGTACCATTAGTGCATGAAGAAGCAAAGTGACCCTTCTCACGGCATAGTAGCAACATTTGCTTCCTCCTTTCTTCTTAGTTGGAATGTCGACTTGAGGAGGGGTAGCTTGATTCTTCTTGGGAAGAGGCCGTTCTTCAACTTGAGGAACTTGAGGCTTCTTCCCTTGTTGCTTCTCACTAAGAGCTTCTTCTTCAAAGGGCAAGATCTAACATGGTGCCCTTCAACTTTGCACTTGAAGCAAACAATCTTGGCCGAATCTTGACTTGTTCTTGGCCCTTGTTCTTCTTGATACTTGGACTTGTTCTTGTTATTGGAGTTGAATCCAAGTCCACTCTTGTCATTGGGGCGTCTTTGAACACTCAACATATTGTCAAGTGTAGAATCCCCAACATGACGCTTTTCCAAGTCTTTCTTCAAAGAAGTGACTTGGGCCTTGAGCTCATTTAATTCCTCTACATGGTTAGTATCAACAAAAATATAGAGGAAGTAGAGGCTTCATTGTTAGAGCAACAAGGCATGAAAGTAATTCATCACAAGATGTAGCAACATTGTGAGTGGATGAATCATTAGGACTAGCACAAGACAATATAGCATTAAGAGTAGAAGTTGTGCCTTTGTCCACATGAGGCTCACAAGATGTTACCTTTGTAGCGATAACCTCATGAGCTAATTTTAGCCTTGCATGGGATGCTAGAAGATCCTCATTAGAGCTAGAGAGCTTTTCATGACTTTCTTCTAATTTCCCATACTTGCTAGTTAGCAACTCAAGTTGAGCCCTTAGCTCAACATTCTCCTTCAAAATAGATGCTTCACGAGAAGTGGAGTTAGTAGCACAAGCATCATTAACATTAGAAATGGAGGAAGACAACTTGGCAAGCTCATCATTTTTAGATAGTTGAGTTTGGAGTTGATCATGAGACTTTATAAGGGGAGAGTGTTCACTTTCTAAAGCCTTGTGGCTTTGTCAAGTCTCTCTATGTCATCAATTAGTCTAGCATTGCCAACACCAAGTTCAACTTTTTCCTTTTTAAGCACTTTATATTTAGCAATAGCATGATCTCTTTCCTTAATGATTTTAGCAATAACTAGGAAACATGCCCGTGCGTTGCAACGGGAGAGAAAAATCTATATCACACATACCCCTGCGTTGCAACGGAAGAAAAATCAGCTCGAGGACAAAAACTATATATCCCTCTCGCTGAAGTCCGAAGATTTGTGCACAAACATATTAATATGGGGCAAAACCTTTGAAAATTTGAAATAATTACATGACTTTCATGTTTCGCTTTTTTATCTTGAAGTTGTGCCGGATCAAGAGAAGAAGATTTTTTCCCATAAAAAAAGAGAGAAGAAGATATGTTTGGGAATAATTGTAATTGAGACAATAGGTCTACAACTAAACAGTGGGCATGAGTTTTAGGTTGGTCAAAAGAGTGAAGCTAACACTACCAAATCTTCCACAGTTATCTTCTTGAACTGAGCGGCAAGCACTAATAAGAGTAGTAGAAATAAAGTGTGTAGTTGTTTTCCGTGCTCTTTACTGTTTGGTCTGAATTCAGCTTGCCCTTCTGCATCTTTTTCCAGTGAAAGATCTAAGGTTCTAAAGACAAACAATTTAAAGACAAACAATTTAGGATGTATTTTTTCTCGAAGACGCATCAGTCTGCAACATACTGGAGCTGAGCAAAATGTCATTTCAGATATTATGTGTAATTAATCCTCACACATATGATGAAACTATCATGAGAACCCTATGGAAGCCACTCTCCATCTACATTGGAGTATTCAATTAACATCTACAATCTGGTATAACTAAATCATTTAAGTAATCAATTCCGCAATATTTGATAATAACCCCCATGACAAGCAAGTGACACGTTCTCAAGTCTGAACTGACATTTGCAGCAATTTGCATAGCTGAAAGAGACTGAAACAACATGTTTCTTCCCTTAGTTCTTTAACCACGGCTACACTCATGTTGTTGGACCTTCTCCTTCATCCATATAACATGTGGCGATCAGAAAAAATAATTTGTGTAAAGTTCATTAGCTGCATTGCTCATTGACAGATCTATATATGCTACTTTGCTGGGTTATAACATGACTGCCGCATGTTACAATCAAACGCGATCACACGCTAAAGGATAGCTAGCAAACCTGATCGAATACGACCAGAAAAAGGAATACTACGTCAGTATAAATCAAAGCACATCTCGACACTAAGAACAAACGACGACGCCACGACATGATAAACTTGCCGCCGCGGAGGCAACCTCCGTGATTAAGCTGACCCAACGGCCTCGCGTTGACGCCGGCGACCTGCCATCGACCTGCTCCGTTAACTGCCCCAGACGCAACGTCCTCTCCCCGAGACCCCGACGACCAGAAGCTCCACCTGCTTTGTTCACTGCCGCGGACACAATGTCCTCTCCCCAAGACCCCGGCGACCTGCTCTACGCAACGTCCTCGCGCCAACGCCGGCGACCCACCATCGGCGCGCTCGACCTGTGCGGCAGCTCGATTTAAAAAGCGTCGAGGACAGTTCATACTTTACCCCAGCAGATGAATTCAGACTACATGCTACTGCATGTCAATTCGGTTTTGTGCTCCAGGTCCAGGATCAAGCTGCGTGCCGATGTCAACAGATGTGGTCCGGCTGCGCCTCCCGCTGGACTTACGGTGAGGAGCCCCATCAGTCCCTCATGCTGGCTGTACCTTTCCGCGGGTTTCCAACCGCAGCAAGCGTTCGCCGGCCATATGCGCGTGTACTGCTCGCAATGCAGGCCTCATCTGTCGTGGGTTGTCTAAGGTTCAGCGGACATAGCGTCAACGTCCACTACATCGAGGTCCACATCTGTTTCATGGCGTGTGTTTCGTAGTACTCGACCACCTCGTCGTCGAGCGCGACATCTTGGGCATGAGTCTTCGGCAGGCGGCCAAGACCGTGTCGCGGGCGTGGGTCGGCACCGAGGTTGGAGAGCCACCGATGCGAACACCGGGTCGTCCGGCCAGACAATGAAGGAGGGGAAATCGCACGGCCGGCCTGCCGGAGGTTAGGGACGGGATGGAGAGCTGATCTGGACGCGCGGCTCCTGCCAGATATAGGAGATGAGCTGGCCGTCTCGATCCGCTGCAGCGGCCCCGCGCCTCCTCCAGCGCGTCTGCAGGCACCCAGCGAGGTTCGGTAGCAGGTATTCCACCACGAGCTTCATCTAGATCGGATACTCGACGTCAACGAAGAAATCTTCTGGCCTACAACCTCGTCGACTTTGCTGCTCTGTCGTGGTCGCCGCCATGGTTTTTGCTTGATTTCGAGTCCAGTTCCGAAGCTGACTTCGATCGATGATTGGATCGATTTGATCCAGGGCAATCGGTGATCCTATATTTAAAGACCTAGAATTGTTCTAATCTTGGCTGATTTGAGTACGATACGGTTGCGTGTTCAGCTCTGGCTCTTGACTTGGCCGGCCTACGCCGAGCGATCGATCGGGAAACAAAATCACAGGACGTACGAAGGAACGGAACGGACAAAAATCGAACCGGAACATGACTATGGGTGGCAGTGGTGAGTAATTTGTGCGAACTTTAGGGGTAGTTTCAACGACGTACGAGAAGAAGCCTTAATGCTTTTATTATTAGGTATAGATAAGATCATTTGATTCATCAAGAGATTCAAGTTTCTCCTCAAGAGACACTCAAAGCTCTTGTTCTTCCTCAAGAGCATTTTGTAAGGAAGCCTTTTCCATAGCATCCTCTCTCTCAATTTGACACTTCTCGAGAAATTGAGTATCCAAATCCTCAATGATTTCCCTACTCTTAATAGCATAAGCAATGATTTCACATAGAGGAGGGATAGCTTTGCTACCTTTGGGGAGAGCACCAAAACCATCCCACCCTTCTTTGTTATGGATTCAACATCCATAAGTTCTGAATAAGATTCCTCATCCACATCATCACAAGATGTAGAGGGTTCCAAAGGTGGAGATACCTTTGAATCTCTAGCCATAAGGCAAAAGTGGGTAATGGGCGTTGATGATGGAGAATTACTTGAAGCACCATTGAGGTCCATTTCTTGTCTCAACAAATGTTGGGATTCCTCTACATTGTTAGCCAAACAAGTACTAGAGGATATGGAAGCATTATTTTCATGACCACAAGACATGGAGAGCATATCATCATGAGATTTAGTTAAACAACCATTACATGATATGCAAGGACTAGCAACACTAGCATGTAAAACATTTGGAGTGCTAGAAGTGTTTAAGTCCAAAGATAGAACATTGCGATTTCTATCACCACTCACCATATCATTACCTTGTGACAAATCACATATTGGTGAAGTGGAAAAAGTTGTGAACTCGTCACGGCCGGAGGTGGAGGGAGAACAATCATCCTCAAAAATGTTGGACACTTCATATTTATCTTGAAACTTGGTCCAAAGCTCATGAGCATTCCGAAAAGGCATGATTGATGCAAGAACTACATCGCTCAAAACACATATAAGACCATTAGATACAAGAGTTTCGAGATGAGAGTTTTCCTCATCCTCTAAAGATAATTCTTGGGAATCATTTGGAGGAGAAAAACCCACATCTACAATTCTCTTAATATAATTTGGACCCATGTCCATAAAAAAATTAAGCATGCGAATTTTCCAAACATCATAATTTGTGCCATCGAATATGAAAGTGGGATCGTGCACTAATTCTCTAAACGACATATTTTACTCTCTAGCCGGTAAAGCCCAAAAAGAGAGTCGAGGCTCTGATACCAATTGAAAGGACAAGGATGTCGCCTAGAGGGGGGGTGAATAGGCGATTAAAACTTTTTCGGTTTAGGCTTGATAATTGCGGAATAAAACAAGGTGTTTAAATTAACAAGCCAACAACGTAAATAAACTAGATTCACCTATGTGCAGCAACAACTTATGCTAAGCAAGACAAGCAACAAGATGATAGCAATAGAATACTTCAAGCACGAAGGCTATCACAATGTAAAGTGCATAAGTAAAGAGCTCGGGTATAGAAATAACCGAGGCACGCGGAGACGAGGATGTATTCCCGAGTTCCTCCTTTTTAGGGGAGTACGTCTCGTTGGAGAGGTGTGAACCAACGCAATGGTTCAACAACCACAAAGGTTTCACCTTCTTCTCCGATGAACCGCACCACAAAGGTTTGATTCACCTTCCACTATCGGAATCCTTCGAGGCGGAAATCCGGAGCCTTTCAACAACGATCCGGGGCACAACCCACAATGGGATTGGGGGCTCCCGAACAGCTACAAGTGACCACACAAGGGTCTCAACCACCACGCGGGCATCTAGGGTCCAAAGACCCAAGAGTAACAAGTTCACAAACTTTCACTTCCACGAATCCTCGTGGAGAGCACAAACCGATGCAACAATGCAATGGCAAGAGCACCAAGTGCTCAAATCCTTCACTCTCAAATCCCACCAAAAGCAGCTAATGTTTATGGGGGGAGAAGTGAGGAAGAACAAAGTAGGAGAAACACCAAGAACTCCAAGATCAAGATCTAATAGGTTCCCCTCACTTAGAGGAGGAAGGGATTGGTGGAATTGTAAATCTAGATCTCCTCTCTCAAATCGCTCAAAGATATGGAAGAATCATGGGAGGAATTGGGAGAGGGACAAGCTTTTCCAAGGTCAACAATGGAGGAGAGAGAGGGGAAAAACGTGCAGCAGTGATACGTCCAAAACATATCTATAATTTTTTATTGTTTCATGTTAATATTATGCCTTTTGCACTTGTTTTTATATCAAGTTTATGATTTATTTGGACTAACCTATTAATAGTTGCAAAAGTGCACAACGTTCTTGTTTTACACTTTAATGTGTAGGAATTATCAACAATATAAGAGGAAACCTCGTTGGAGTCGAATTGGGACTTTCCTGAAATATGTCTGAAAACTCGTTTTGAAGATTGTCACGTACCGGACAGAAGACGACGTCAAACGGAAAAAGTCTAGTCGCGAAAGTTGCAGCGAATTTTCTCCTAATGAATTTGGACATAAAATTAGGCCCAATCCGTGTCCGGATGGCCGAGATAAGCCCGATTTACCGAAACGCTAGAGGGGATGACGGAAATCCGAGAGTCTATATAAAGGGAGGTGATGGGGGAATAATAACCCGGTAGGCCCATGAAGAGGGAAGCATGACCCGCCAGGCAGAAGGCCCGGCCAGGACAGCTAACCATCAGCATGGGCCGGGTTACGTCGATGGGCCAGCATGCTTGTCGGTGACCCGGCTGGAAGAGGAAAGCTTCTGGAAGACCCAAAGGCGGTGCTGGACTTGGAGGACACGAAGGCCAGAAGACCTTGAGTAGGACTCCGAGTCTGGGTACAACCCGGGCTTACCTTGTAAAGAACCAGGAGACCCGGTCGTCTATATAAACGAGCTCCTAGGTCATAGTTAGGGCTAAGCCTTGATGAGACAAGTTCGATAAGATTCACGAGAGAGATCATCGCTACCAAGCGCACCCTGTAAACTAGATCGAGATCCAGCTCTGTTGTTGTAGCCGGGTTATCGAGATCGAGATCAATAATAGCATAGCAAGAAGTAGGTCTTTATCTCCAATGGAGAGGCCGAACCTGGGTAAATCCTTTGTCCTTGCAGAGCTAAACAAACTCCCAGACACTAGTTTCGCCTGGCCCAACAAGTCAAGTTACCCCATGGTAACATCTGTCGTGTTAACCCCACGACAGTTGGCGCCCACCGTGGGGCCTGCGTCCAAAGGTGTCATCATCATGGGAGAAGCTATGCAAGGAATCAAGAACTTCATTTTCAACGAGGTCACCATCAACTCGCAAGGAGAACCCATCGTCGATGATTCTGGCTGGGGGCCGGAATCGGATCTGCTAGAATCAGGTGATATTATTCCAATTGGCAAGATTAATGTTTTCGTTGGTATGGTACATGCAATTAGATCTGCTAGTGATGAGGATTGTGAATCTGTGCCAGGAGCCACCACGCTCATTCAATCTGACGGGGAGGAGTCAGTAGGCACGGCGGAGGCCGGGTCGCCATTGGTCACACACGAGGAACGGTCGAGAAAGCCGGCATGGATCCCGGGTGATGCAATAGAGCATGAGGAGGACATTGAATCGGTCTTGCCCCTGTTCGAGAACCGGTATGGATACAAAGCTGAAGAGGAAGACGAGGAGGAGTTGGAGTCCTTCCCAAGTACAATCAGGAGGGTGGCTGTTTACACAGCTCCATCGATCAATGCAGGAGCGTCACCATCGACCGTGGTTCCACCAGTCCCAAACCCAGATCAACTGCAGCAACAACAGCAGCAACAGCTACCACCTGTCCTGGAGCAGGCGGATTAGAGGATGGATGGGGACCCGACTTCGGTGACAGATGAGAGTGATGACACGGCTCGTTATAGAAACAGCATTGGCTTCCTCAATAACCGGGTTCAGGTTAAAGAAAGAGATAACACGGCAAGTGCTCCTGCTCTGTTCAACAATGGTCTGGTCCTGGACCCAACAGCGCTTACAAAGTTGGTTACCCCAGAGAACGCAGCAGTCCGGGTTACGGAGTTAGACACAGCACGTCGGGCTTTGGAACAGATGCGTAGAGATACAATGGCAGAAAAGCAGCAGGTGGAAGCTAGACAGAAGCAAATTGAAGAGCAGGAGAATCGCCTCAATGAGATGACTCGGGTTCACAGGAGAAGGCACGAAAGCCGGTTAGCAACGGGTGAGAATACCATAAACCCGGCAGTGTTATTTAGGACTCCAGTGGATCAAACCATTGGTGTAACTCAAGCAGCTCCAATTATCAGAACAAGTGTAGAACCGAACAGAGGGACTGCAGGAGCCGGTGCAGCAGTGGTTGGGACACCGGGTTTGCCGGAGGAGCCGGGGGAAATCCGGGTCTGTCGCCGCGAGCGCCGAGGTTCCACACACCGGCGGGTCATTATTCCAATCCAGCGGATAACGTGTACGCCGCAACTTTAGCGCTCGACCGTATTCCCCTTGGAGACTCGCCAGCAGAGATTGAAGCCCGGTGTGCCATTGACATGTTGCGCACCGCTGTGGTTCAGCAAGTTCAGTATTCAAAGGACAAGAGTGCACTTCATTCAACAACTTATCGTAGTAAGCATACCAAGAGCCGCCACGGTGAAACCCCGCCGCAAGCCGGGTTAGCCGCGGCACCGCAGCGCAGAACCAGAATAACCAGCAACCTCAACCCCCCCAGCAGTATCAGTGGCCAGCAGATAGTTAATGGATCGCGAGCGAGAAGAGCGGCCAGCGCGAACCCGGCGGGACCTGTTGTAGCGGTCCGCAAGGAGGACCCGGCGCCGCAGCAGCAGTATCAGTAGGCTCACCAGGTAACAATAATTTTTTAGCAAGTTCTTCTAACCTAGCCGGGCCAAAGTGTCTTTCAGATGCCATTAGAGCGGAGCCTTTCCCTGAGAAGTTCAAGGAGCCCAACAAGATATCCAATTACGAGCCTAGCGTGGACCCGCAAGCTGGTTGAGCAGTTATGAGATGGCTATGTGTATTCGCAATGCCACGGAGAACGTTTGCGCAAAGTACATGTATTTGATGATGAGTGATGGAGCAGCAAAATTGTGGTTCAAGAACTTACCAGAAAAATCAATCAATTCCTGGGACGAGCTAAAAGCAATCTTCATCAAGCACTTTCAAGGTACCTGCAAGCGTTTGTTTTCTATTGAAGACCTTGATCGTTGTGTACAGAGGAAGGGCGAGTCAGCGCGGCATTGGATGAGACGGGTCACGGAGATCCTTCATTCTTCGTCTGGTATTGAGCCCAAGGATGCGATTTCATCAATGGAAAAAACGTGCAAATTTGTTCCCCTGGTTCAGAAGCTTGGCCGTATGAAGGAGGTCACCGGGTCAAGCCAGTCACCATGGCTGAGTTGATGGATGCTTGCAACAGACACGCAGCCACGGACAAGACCCAGGATGATAATGAAGAAGAGAAAGGGAAAGGTCCAGCAAATAATGGAGGAAAGAGTAACAATGGCAATGGAGGCAATAACAACAACAACCAGAATCAACACAAGCGTGGGCACAATGAGGGAAGCTCAGAGCTGGTGGCAAACACCAATGCCGGGTTTCAGAGGCAAAGGATGGAAGGAAATTTTCAGGACAATAGAGGGTATCAAGGAAATAATGGGAACTACAGTGGTGGAAACAACTATCAAATGTCACGCCCAAGCCCAACCAGTCTTGAGGAGGCTTTTAGGATGCCGTGTCCTCGCCATAGCAGGAACGGTAGACCCGCCAATCACTCGTTGGCTCAGTGCGTGGACTTGAACAGATGGAAAAATAATGAGATACAAAGGGCACTGCAAGGGGCAGGCAGAGGTGGAGGACCCGGCCCGGGTGGTAACCCGGCTGCAGGTCTTTTGACTGGAGCTAATGCTGTACCTACCAACAACGCAGGACCAAGTCAGAATACAGGAAATCAAGGCGGGTTCTCACAGCAGCCAAAGCAACTTGGCCAGTACCACATATATACCAGTGGTGCAACCAAGAGAGAGCGAAAGGTATCAAAAGGGCGGTTAATGCAGTTGCTGCAGGAGTTCCAAGATATTTGAGGTGGTCAGAGCACACGATCACGTGGAGTAGAGCGGATCACCCGGATGTTGTTGAGCACCCGGGTCTGCTAGCTTTAGTTGTGGCTCCCAAGTGGGGGCTTTGAGTTGAAGAAAGTTCTGATGGATGGTGGAAGTAGTATCAACATCTTGTATTGGGAGACATTTTTGCGTATGGGTCTCAAAGTATCACAGTTACAGAAGACGTCAACAGTTTTTCATGGCATAGTTCCGGGGAAATCAGCCACACCAGAGGGAAAAATTTCGTTAGAAGTTGCTTTTGGCGAGTCCATTGACAACTTAGTCAGAGTGGCTCACGTTTGAGGTGGTGAAGTTCCAGAGCCCGTATCATGCATTGTTTGGAAGGCCGGCTTATGCCAAGTTCATGGCAAGGCCGTGTTATGTATACCTACAGTTGAAAATACCGGGTCCTAAGGGGATCATCACAGTTCATGGCAACAAAGAGATAGCAGCGCAGTGCGATGAAGGAGATGCGGCCTTGGCAGAGCAAGTTTGTGCGAGAGAAGAGTTGAAAGCTTACAGGTCTAATCTTGACCCGGCAGATAACACAGCGCTGAAGAAGCCAACAACAGAAGATGACAGGGCAAAGTTCAAGGCCGCCCAAGATACAAAGATGGTGGATTTTGTGCCTGGAGATTCCTCCAAGCAGTTCGCCATAGGGTCCAATCTTACTGATAAATAGGAAAGCGCGCTCATCGAGTTCATCCGTGAGAATCGGGATGTTTTTGCATGGACACCTAGTGACATGCCTGGCATTCCGACTGAACTCGCTGAGCACCGCTTACATGTTGATCCCAAGGCAAGGCCGGTAAAACAAGGTTTGAGGAAAATGAATGCAGAGAGAAGAAAGGCTATAGGAGAGGAGATAGCCCGGCTCCTAGCAGCTGGCTTTATCATGGAAGTTTTTCACCCGGAGTGGTTGGCTAACCCGGTTCTAGTTCTGAAGAAGAATAACGAGTGGAGGATGTGCATAGATTTTACAAGTTTGAATAAGCATTGTCCCAAGGACCCGTTTGCACTGCCGCGCATTGATCAAATCATTGACGCAGTTGCGGGCAGCGAGCTCTTGTGTTTTTTGGATGCGTATTCAGGGTATCATCAGATCAAGCTTAATAGACAGGATTGGGAAAAGACAGCGTTCATAACCCCGTTTGGTGCTTTTTGTTACAAGACCATGACGTTTGGGTTGAAAAACACAGGTGCCACGTATCAAAGGTGTATTCAGAAGTGTTTTCATGATCAGATTGGACGCAATGTGCATGCTTATGGATGATGTGGTGATCAAGACAGAGAAAGCCGGGTCATTCATTAATGACCTAAGAGAGACGTTTGTGAATTTGCGAAAGTACAAGATGAAGCTCAATCCTACAAAGTGTGTATTTGGTGTTCCAGCTGGGAAGCTCCTGGGTTTCATCGTATCAGAGAGAGGAATTGAGGCAAACCCGGAAAAATCAAGGCTATTCAAAGTTTGAAGAAACCTGAGGAATTAGCAGATGTTCAAAGTTGACGGGGTGCGTAGCTGCGCTAAGCCGGTTTATATCCCGGCTTGGAGAGAAGGCCATCCCTTTGTACAAATTGCTGAAGAAAACGGACAACTTCGTGTGGAATCAAGAGGCAGATGAGGCATTTGAAGCTCTCAAGAAGCAGCTGTCAGAGGCGCCAATTCTTGCGGCGCCGGGTCCCAAAGAGCCCATGTTATTATACGTCGCTGCCGGGCCTCAGGCTGTTAGCGCTGTGGTGGTGGTCGAGCGTAAGGAGGCAGGGAAGAAAACCCGGTCCAGAGGCCGGTCTATTACGTCAGTGAGGTGTTATCAGAGGCAAAGCAGCGCTATCCACATTGGCAGAAATTGGTGTTTGGTGTTTTCATGGCAAGTAGAAAGTTGAAGCCGTATTTTCAGGAGCATCCAATCACAGTGGTTAGTTCAATTCCATTGGCAGATATTATCAGAAATTCAGAAGCTACAGGAAGAGTTGCCAAGTGGGCAATAGAGATGGGGCCGTACCATAATTATGAGCCTCGTACAGCCATCAAGTCTCAAGCGTTGGCTGATTTTCTTAATGATTGGACACAGTTAAGTGCACCACCCCTTACACCAAGTATCAAATCTGGGTTATGCATTTTGACGGGTCTAAGCAAGAGCAAGGTTCAGGAGCCGGAGTTGTGTTAACTCTCCAAAAGGTGACAAGTTGAGTTATGTGTTGCAAATTCACTTTGATTGTTCCAATAATGTGGCAGAGTATGAGGCCTTGCTGCATGGTTTGCGCATGGCAAAGGAGATGAATATCAAGCGTATCAAGTGCTATGGAGATTCAGACCTTGTGGCACAGCAAGTTTCAGGAACATGGGATAGAAAGGATGCAACAATGGCGGCTTACAGAAGAGAGGTGGATAGGGTAGCCGGGTTCTTCTCAGGCTACAGGTGGATCACATTGATCGCAGGAAAAATGATGCTGCAGATGCTTTATCAAGACTCGGCTCACGCAGAGAGCCGGTTCCACCTAATGTTTTCTTAGATGAATTGTGGACTCCGTCAGTCAAGCTTCAAGATGAGGAAGAACTTGCATGTCAAGATGACCCGGATTCACAGTTGGTAGCAGCAACCCGGGAAATTCCAGAGTGGACAGAACCTTACTTAGCGTATCTTCTGCGAGGGGAGTTGCCACCACAGGAAGTTGTGTCCCGAAATCAGCGCGGGCTAAGGCTTACGTGGTCATTGATGGTGAATTGTACAAAAGAAGCGTGTCAGGAGTATTTCAGGAAGGCCGGCAAATTTTGAAAGAAATCCATGAGGGAGATTGTGGTCATCATGCATCAACAAGATCTCTAGTGGCGAAAGCATTTAGACACGGGTTTTTCTGGCTCACAGCCCAGGCAGATGCAGAACGCTTGGTGAGCAGATGTGATGGATGTCAAAGATATGCAAGGCAAGTTCATGTGCCGCTCAGGAATTGCGAACAATACCTTTGACCTGGCCTTTTGCAGTCTGGGGGCTTGATATGGTGGGTCCCTTTCATATGTCTCCTTGCAAGAAAACCCACCTCTTGGTTGCCATTGATAAGTTTACAAAGTGGGTTGAGGTGATGCCAGTTACAAATCGTGAAGCAGCTACAGCAGTAAGTTTGTGAAGAAAATCATACACAGGTTTGGGTATCCTCATAGCATCATCACAGATAATGGAACCAACATGTCACTTGGAGAGATGGCAAAGTTTTGCGGAAACAATGGTATACGTTTGGATGTGGCTTCAGTTGCTCATCCACAGGCCAATGGGCAAGTAGAAAGAGAAATCAAGAGTTACTGCGAGGTTTAAAACCACGCCTCCGGGTCCCGTGCATCAGAGCCGCTAGAGTGGGTTGAGGAGTTACCATCCGTGGTTTGGGGAATCAATACAACGCCAAATAGATCTACAAAATGACGCCCTTCTTCATGGTGTATGGGGCAGAGGCAGTACTCCCAAGTGACATTATACATGACTCGCCTAGAGTGGCGGCTTACGTTGAAGCTGAGAATGAGCAAACCCGGCAAGATTCTTTGGACTTGCTCGAGGAAATAGAGAACAAGCATTGGCAAGATCTGCAATTTATCAGCAAGATTTGAGGCGGTATCACATCGCCGGGTTAGAACTCGTACTTTCCAGGAGGGTGACTTAGTGCTGCGATGGACGCAATCCAAGGAAGGGATGCACAAGTTATCTCCTCCGTGGGAGGGCCTTTATCATAAGCAAGAATCTGCACAATGGTTCGTATTATTTGGTGGATGCTAGAGAGAAATCTGAGTATGTGAACGACACAACACATTCCACTTCTTCATTAGAGGAGCGCGAGCGGCCATGGAACATTGCCCAGCTACGCCCATATTATACTTAGCATGAGATTGAGATATCAGATGTAACACACGATGTAACAGGCAGCAGGTTTCAGACGCGCTCTTTTCCTTACCAGGGTACCTAAGGGGACTGGAAGGTTTTTAATGAGGCGGCTTGCTGACCTAACCTTTTCTATCAATAAAGTGAAGGTTGAACAGAAATTTGTGTTCTCAGTTTACTTTTCAGTTTTCGTTACGAAAGCCGGCAGTTTTCTGAAAATTTGAGTTGAAAAGATGTGCCAGGTCTTGGGGGCTTGTCATTACGGTGACAGAGTGCTGTTCCTCCAAGACCCGGCTTCGAGATTGCCCGGGTCACGTAATTTAGTTTCAGTTGTTACTTTTCTTTTAGTATGCATGTTTAGTTTTACAGTTTTTATCCATCTTTTTGGTATAGTTTAGTGGCTTTATAGTTGTTAAGTTATTTTTTATCTTGATAGATGCCCATGGAGCTCGTCACACTAGTATCTGGATCAATGGGGTAATGTGCATAGTTGAAACCTTTACTTTATAAACATTGATCCGGGTCTTGGGGCTCTTACTTGAATAGTCTGTAGCTGCAATCCCAAGACCCGGCTTTTATGCCACCAGTTTATTCTTGGTTATCTTGCTGTTGAGTTTGATGTGACTCGCAAATATATGGCCTGATTGCTCACCTGAAAATTCAATCAACCATGATGCCCAATGGGACTTGGTTTGACCCTGTTTTTATCAGAGAAGTTGCGATAGAGAATCCATGCGAAAGCCAACTAACAGTTAAAGAAATCAAAAGGGTCATCAAACCAAAGAGACAATATCATAAAACGAAAGTTTCAAGTGATTCAAGCAAGGTTTCAAAGGTGTACTACTACACCACTGCAAGCAAGGGTAAAAGTGCTAAGTTATTACAATAAATTGCCCAAAGGGCCGAATAAGATTGTTTTTTGCAGAGAGTAAGCATCTGCATGAAGTTTTTCAAGCCTCGGCTTCAGGTGCCGGGTCACGGGGCGGCGAGCTGGATGGTTGCTCCTCTGTGGTTTTTGCCGGGTCATCTTCCTTTGGCGGCCGCCGGGTCAGCTTCTGTCTGCTTTGTTGCTTTGGACTTGGTCTTGCGCCGGGTGACCTGTTGAAGTGATTGGAAGTAGCTTTCATCATCATCTTCAACGGCGGCTCGTGATGGTGTGGGAACACTTGGCGTAGAAGAGCTTGGCGCAGCGGTGGTACTGGGTGCAACCTTTGCTGGATCAATGGAATCCTTGTAGCTTTGAAGGAGATCGATGCGTTGTGGCTCGTCATCCATGATCTCCTCATCGTTTTCGGTGTATCCATACTGCAGCGTGGTGAGCTTCATTTTGCTGGCAATCACAGTGGCTACGTGCCGGGTTTGCTTCACAACCCGGGAGTCGCACTTCTTGTCAAATTCCTTGCCATCAGTGTTATATTGGGGAAAGCCATTCTTCAGAGGAGCCGAGTTTAACTGGGGATGGTAGGTCTTTGCCAAAGCAAGACCTTGCATCACCCCGGCCCTGCACGCAGATCTCTTCAACAGATGAATCCATTGTGGCATTATTGACAGATGCCCAAGGAACTCAGTGTATGCACTTGGCGGGTTCTCCTAGTTCCTTGCGGCTTTGATGACTTCGCAACTGCCAAAGTACAGCTGGCGTGTCAACGTGTACATACATTTGATCTTCTCTGCAGCAGTCTTGTGAAGGTTTCCATCGCGAGGGCCTGGGTAAGATAAATTATAACAGTGAGAGTTTAAAACCGGGTCTGCTTGCTCAATACAGTTTGAGTTCAAAGGAGTAATGCTTACCCACTAGGGATTCAACCATGGAAGTGACCATCTTCTTAAGCCGGGTTAGCTCATTGGTGACTGCATCTAGTTGCTTCTGGAGATTGGCGCGTTGTTCTTTCCAGTGCTCTTCATGTTCCTCCAGTTCTTTCTTGAGGAAAGAATTTTCCTGGGTTAGCTCCGTGACATTTTTCTCCAGGGCCTGCAGCTGTTCAGCATGCGTGAGCCGGGCTTCAGTTTCAGTTTTTACAGCACCTTTAAGGCGGGTAATTTCTTCCTCGGCTTTGGCATGGTCTTCCTGTTACAATACGAGAATTTATGTTAGTCCCAGGATACTGTAGGCAAGTTAACCCGGAACTTGGGGGCTACACAGTTTGAAGCAAAAAATTCTAAGATACAACAAAGACAGAAGTCCCAAGTTGCTGCAGGCACACAACCCGGCACTTGGGGCTACAGTGTTCAAGTTTTGCTGTGAAAGTTGACAAGTTTTAAATGATGGAAGTTTTTAGTCCCAGGTAGCTGTGAACAGACAACCCGACACTTGGGGGCTACAGGATTGAAGTTTTTTATCAGATGCATTCATATTATAAGCACCAAGCTCATCAACAAGTGATGAACTTAGAGCTTGGGGGCTACTAAAGGTATAGTTATGCAAGAGGAAGTAAAGGCATGAAACAATGTGTACCTGATATCGTTTCTGAATCAGGGCAACCAGTTCAGTCTCCAGATTCTTATGTTGAGCAAGGCGAGAGAAGTACTCATCGCAAAGGGCTGGGACGGACATGGCACCCAGAGCCGGCAAATCTGATGAAGGAGCCGGGTCCTTTCCCTTAGCAGGAGACGCCGGCTTAGCACTGGGAGCTGGCACCTTGGCCAGAGTTTCAGTAGCACTTTGTACAGGAACATGCCGGGTTCCAGTAAACTGCACTTCATCTTCTTTGGTTCCAGATCCTAACCCGGAAGAGTGAGCAGCTGGGGATGATTCTGGTATAGGAGCGACTGGGCTTTTTGGACAAGCCACGGGGGTTACATGCTCTATTGGCTCGTCTCTGACCACCGGCTCTTCAATATGTGCCTCTATAGGAGAAGGCTCTGTTGTTGCTGGAGGAGGAGACGCCACTGGAGGAGAATCCGGGTCTTCATCTGCAAAGGCTCTGGCACTGAAACAAGATAGTGATTTAGTCAAAAAGGGCAGTAAAGTATAAGGTATGGAAAAGGTATGTGAAGTATTTCTAACCCGGTGTTGATCTGGAAGTCCTCAGGAGTGCTAACGCTGTCCGAGGATGAAGCTGACAAAGAATGGGATTTAGCGGCTCGGATTTGCCAGCTAAAGGATGTGTCTTCTGGATGGATTTGGCCCAACTGGCTAAGGAGCATGGAGGGATACCTGTGTTCAGGGAACCCGGGTTTGCAGCAGACCGGGTCCGGGGTTTCTTCTTGGCAGCAGTTTCCTTCTCAAGTTCCTTTGCCTGTGTGTATGCTTGGGGTTGAGATGTGTTCATTGCATAATTTGAAAGATGAGAGTATGGCACCTTTGCAACAGTAGCTCGAGTCCTCTTGAGAGAGGGAGGTTCAGCAGTTTGAGGACCCGGCGTTTCACCAGCAGCCGGGTCAGAGGGTCCTGGAACAATAAATGTCGGGTTATCAGATGATTGGTCCTTAGCGGTGGCTTCATTGTTAATCAGGTCGAGGAAGAGCCGGCCAGCTGAGTCTAGCTCACCTTATTCTTCTTCATCGCTGGCATCTGTGTCTTCATCAGGAGGAGGAGACTCAGGGGCATAGTCAGCTTTCCACCACTCTGGGTCCTGAAACGAAGAAAGATGAACATATAAGTGTATCATGCGAGAAAAGCCGGGTTAGAAAGATAGAAAGCAAAAGGTAGTATCATACAATGGGTGGTTTGTTCTTGGCACTGAACGAGGCAAGCCCGGTCAGTGCGATGTCATGTTTGGTCTCGCCAAGTAGTCTCTTGGCGTTCTTCACAATCTGATCATCAGTGAGCGTTATCTCAGAGTAACGCATGCTGTCAGTTGTTTCTTCGGTATACTCGTGGATTAACCGGGTACTGATGCTGAGGGGCTGGATGAACCAACCAATCCAGCACTTTACTAGATCTGTGCCGCGGAGGCCATGAGCGAGCAGTGTTCTGGCCCGGACGTGGACTACTTCAACTAAGACCCGATTCTCGTCGCTGGCATAGCTGTTTATTTTTTGGTCATAAACTAGTGCAGAGTTTCTGAAGGCTGGGAAGCGGGCCTCGTCTAATGCAGGGGAGGTGTCCTTGCAATAGAAGTAAGAGTTTTGCCACCCCTTAGGGTGGCTAGCCAGAATGAGAGCCGGGAAATCGCACTCTCTTAGGCGCTGGATGGAAACACCTCCATATGGACCAAGAGGCTTGTTCTTGTGAGAAGGGTTGCAGTAGAAGAGTTCTAAAAACAATTCATGGCTAGGAGCCATCTGAAGATAATCTTCGCAGAAAACTACGAAATTGCTAACGTTGAGGATGGAGTTGGGAGCAACATCCATAGTGGTAAGGTCATAATACTTGAAAACTTGGCGGAAAAACAAAGAGCCTGGAGGACGGAGGCCACGCGAAACATGGTCGAGCAGAACAACAATTTCACCTTCTTTAGGTTTGGGGCGCGTTTCTTCCCCAGGAGCGCGCTAGTGGATCTCGTCCTTGGGCGGAAGTTCGCCTCGGTTCACGTACGTCTGTAGCGTCATGTTTGTAGCACTGGATCTGGTCCAGTTCACCGGAGCGGCAGCCGCGGCGGCGCTGGAGCTCGCTCCCTTCTTCGCGCCCTTCTTCATGGCCTTGGGACCACCGGACTTCACTTTCTCCTTCCCCATGGACGCAGAGCTATGGTGGTGTCCAATCTTGAAAAGTGGATGAACTAACCCTAGCCGGGGAACTGGATGCGAGGAGAGGAAGATTTGGAGCGGGTGCGGATGCGATTGAGCGCGGAATCGAGGGCGCAGTACAGCAGGATGAATTGGTTGCGGCTGTGAAGCTTCCTATCGGGATTTGGAAGCTCGATTGGAGATGGATTGTGGCGGCTGCGTGAGGTTGAAGATGAACGGGCCAAGGAAGAGAATGGGGAAAGTAACAGTGCGTTTACCCTAACCTTCTTCTTATAGGCACAGTAAAAGCCCTAGGGGTGTTGCGGTAAAAAGGTGAAGAGATAAGGATCTTTGAACAAAAGTCAACGACAAACAGAGTGAGACAATTACGGGATATTAATTGATAAGATCGCGATTGAGATAAGCTGCGGATTGATTCACGGTTGGATTGCAGTTTTCGCTAAGTGTTGAGCGTGAAATCCGGAGGCGTATGAACCCGGTATGACCAAGCCGGGTTACAATATGGACCGCCAAAGAGAGCTGGCCTAGGTGACCCGGCATTTAAGTTACATGTTTGTTCTTATTTTTCAGGGGGTTAACTCGAACATCGAGAATGGCGGCTTCACTCAAGAAATAAAAGATTGAAGCTAAAGAGAAGCACGCCAAACCCGGCGTCCAAGTTAACCTGGGGGCTACTGATGGGGGAATAATAACCCGGTAGGCCCATGAAGAGGGAAGCATGACCCGCCAGGTAGAAGGCCCGGCCAGGACAGCTAACCATCAGCATGGGCCGGGTTACGTCGATGGGCCAGCATGCTTGTCGGTGACCCGGCTGGAAGAGGAAAGCTTTTGGAAGACCCAAAGGCGGTGCTGGACTTGGAGGACACGAAAGCCAAAAAACCTAGAGTAGGACTCCGAGTCTGGGTACAACTCGGGCTTACCTTGTAAAGAACCAGGAGACCCGGTCGTCTATATAAACGGGCTCCTAGGTCATAGTTAGGGCTAAGCCTTGATGAGACAAGTTCGATAAGATTAACGAGAGAGATCATCGCTACCAAGCGCACCTTGTAAACTAGATCGAGATCCGGCTCTGTTGTCGTAGCCGGGTTATCGAGATCAAGATCAATAATAGCATAGCTGGAAGTAGGTCTTTATCTCCAATGGAGAGGCCGAACCTGGGTAAATCCTTTGTCCTTGCAGAGCTAAACAAACTCCCAGACACTGGTTTCGCCTGGCCCAACAACTCAAGTTACCCCATGGTAACATCTGCCGTGTTAACCCCACGACAGGAGGAAACCTAGCTCGTGGAGAACACCCCATACCCACGAATTTCCAGCCACCAAAGCCACGTTTTTGCCTCTCCCATGGACCTCATCTCCATGGGGGAGGGCTCCCAAGAAGCCATGAAGGAAGGAGGCTAAGGGACGGCGCTCCCCCTCCATACCGGCGGCGCGCAGGAGTCCCTGCGCCACCGCCGGCGCCACCGCCGCCCTGCGCCACGGCGCTGCCTCTCCGCCATCTTCACCGCCATCTCCATCACCAACTCCTCCTTGTATACAGCGGTTCATCCTCCCACAAACCTATGTACCGCTCTATGTAAACATGGTGTTTGATGCTATAAGTTATTATCCTATGATCTATGTCATGTTTGCGTAGTTTATTTGTTCTTAGATTGAATGGTTGAATGTCTTTGGTTCATTAGAGTTGTATGTTGATATGGTACTGTATTTTGGTGTCCATTATATTTGTGCGCGCATGGATCAAGACCCTAGGGTTAGTAGTATGTGCAAAGGAAGGGGTAGGCCTGCCGGAGTGACAGAAACCTAAGGATTCGAACCGGTTAGTTGCACATATGGGAGTAAGAGGACCATGAACTTAAGGCTATGTTTGGGGAAACCTTAATGCATTGTCAGTATTTATGGATATTTGCTAACAATACAATCATATAGTACTTGTAATCCCAAATAGTGGAGTGCATGTATATTTAGCCTCTCCCACATAGAAAACTGCATCGAAGACAATGAACCCGATATCTTCACTAATTAATCTTGGACAAAGCCATCACAATTACCACCACTTTTCCACACTCATGGTACTGTTAGTTTATGGTTACTTAGTGTATTTTATTGCTGCAGCACTAACATTTACTTTATTGTATTTATTATCTCGCAAATCTATCTCTCATACACCCGTACTATTACTCTAGTATTATTTGCTAGATAAAGTATACGTTTAGTGTGCGTAGAGTTGTATCAGTGGTTGATAGAACTTGAGAGATTACTTATCCTACCTTTAGCTCCTCGTTGGGTTCGACACTCTTACTTATCGAAAAGGCTACACGCGATCCCCTATACTTGTGGGTTATCAAGAACTTTTCTGGCGCCGTTGCCGGGGAGCCATAGCGTAGGTGAATATTCTTTTGTGCACTTGTTTGCTTTACCTCTAAGTAAATTTTATTTTCAGTTTTAAGTTGTTTTCTATGGAATGCGAATTATAAAAAAAATTAGTTGTACTTGTTATCTAAAAACGTTTTCAAAAAGAAAAGTGATTGGAAAGATGAGTAATGGTTAAGTGGGGGTCGACCTTAAACACTTGTGTTCATGCCTATGAAACCAAACAAATCTTTCCATGGAAGTTTTTCATCAAAAACATGTAAATATTATGCATATACCTCTGTACATAAAAATAAAATGTTAATTATAGTCTTTAGTTAATTAAAAGTTGATAGTTTTACTTTGCTGTCCGGAAACAGATTTTCTATGCTCCACCGTATAAAACATTTACAATCACCAGAACATGATCTTGATCTGAAATTTCTTGAGTGCAAAGTAATGCTTATGATCTTTCTTTCATTAGTTTTGACTTTTCTGCTTTGAGTTACGTAGATGTCCCGAAAAATTCGATCTTTACTGACTGTTTAGTTTACACAGATTTATGTGCTTCTCTGTAAATAAAATCTTGATAAATCTCGGAATAGTATTTTGACCTGAATTTTTTTATGCATGAACCTGAGATTATTATCTGTCTTTCATTAGTTTTGAGTTTTTTCATTTGAGCTACGTAGCTATCTCGTTAAGTGTCATCTTTACAGACTGTTCAGTTTTGGCAGATTGTTATGCTTATTTAGAATTGTGCTTATACTCAATGTTTATAATTTTAATTTGATCAGTAAACGTTATAAATTGGTTAGTATACAGTAGGTAATGTTAAATTAAACTTGCCAATGCATGAATATGAGTGTATTTTATTTAATGAGTACTAACCCTACTAATGAGTTTTGTGAAGTTTTATGTGGATGTAGCTTATAAGTTGTAATCAATATGGTGATATGAGATGAACAAGAAGAAGCAAGAGCTCAATCTTGGGGATGTGTAGGTGCATCCCAAGAACATATTCAAGAAGATACAATCATGTAAGCTTGGGGATGCCCGAGTCATCCCCCTATTCATCAACTAACATGAGGTTGTCTCGTTCGTACTCTATATTACCCGTCCACATGATATGTATTGTCTTAACTTGTATTATAATTGCTTTCATATGTTTTGGTTTTACCTTCTTTAGTTTTATTAGGCTCTTTATTTGATTTTTATTGTCTCTTTACTTTCACTTATAAATTCAAAACAACAAAAATATTTTCTTTTGTTTTGGTTCTTTCTGCGTATTCTATATAGGTTTTACTTTCAATTTTATTTACAGTTTTCCTTGCTGTAGCTAGCATGTTTAGTTCTTGTTTAGTCTCTGGTCTCTTAGTTTATCAAAAATAAAGTACCAAGTTTTACCCATTTAGCTTAGTTGATACATATGTAAAAAGTGATTTTCTGTTTTCAGCATCTACTGCTCATTGCGCGATTTTTCATATTTTACTGGAAACTCTAAAAATCACGTAAAATTTACTGATGTTGTATCACCGAATTCTATGCATGCACAAAAATTGGCTAAAATTGAGGACATATTTAAGAGCACCTAAAAATTACGTTTGCCAACTGTTTTTACCTTTCATTTAGATGTTGGCCATTTAAGCAACATTTCTATAACTTAGAAACAAAATTTGATTTGGTTTAATAGCAGCACTTTGGAAATATTATGTATTGCACTAAGTGCCTAGCTAAAAGGCGTTAAAAAAAGCGCTTATGGGAGGCAACCCATTATTTTTATTTCTACAATTTTTCTTTTATTGAGTCAAGGAATTTGTCTACTTCTGTAGAAACTCCTTTGTATCTCTACTTTTTCGTATTATTGTGCCAAGAATAGTCTCTAATGATAAGATGATGCTAGATTTTGATTACTGTGCAGGAACAGATTTCTGCTGTTCACCGTATTAATTTTATAAAATCAACAGAATGTGATTTTAATCTGTAATTTTTTTTGCGTAATCCTGATGTATGTACGCATCTTTCATTAGTTCAAAGTTTTTCAATCTGAGCATCATACGTGCCTTGAAAAAATTCGTCTTTGCGGACTGTTCTGTTTTAGACAGATTATATCTTTTATTTTGGATTCTCTCTTTTACTAGTGTTGGGTGGAAGAGCTTCACATAACATTAGTGACATTAGCTAATGTTTAAAGTAACGGTCATATTGTGTCCTTACAAAACATGTGAGTTTTTGATTGTGCACTAACCCTCTAATGAGATTTACTTTAAGTTTGGTATGGCGGAAGTTTTCAAGGGTCAAGAGGGAAGAGTGATATAATAGGATGGAGAAGAGTGAAGAGCTCAAGCTTGGGGAGGCTCCCATGGATCTCCCCAGCATATTTCAAGAAGACTCAAGCGTCTAAGCTTGGGGATGCCCAAGGCATCCCCTTCTTCATCGTCAAAATTATCAGGTCATCCCTAGTGAAACTATATTTTAATTCTTTCACATCATATGTGCTGTTTTTGGAGCGTCTGTATCTTATTATTTATTTATCTTAGCATCAAACACCGGTTACATTAATAAGTTGATCGTCACATATTTTATTTATCCTCTGGTTTTCAATGTTTACTTGGTTAATTGATTACTTGTTGAAACTTAAAAATGATGTGTGAATAATACTGTTTAGTAGTTTATATTTTCTTATGGTTAGTCTCAACTAGCTAATAGTGCATATTATGTTATTTTGATATTAACATGCATTGTCCTGTTCATAAGATGGTATAGAATTGTGGTATCCTCCTCTAAATGATTTACTTGAATCGACTTGGCACATGCTCACACATGTCCATGGCTGAAAAATAAAAGTCAATTAAGCCTTGATGATCTATTTTGCCTCAGAGTTTTAATATCATTTTTATGCCTCCGTTAATTTTATTCTGTCGCAAGTATGATTATGACGGTTATTGCTCTCTTGATTGTCTCTTCCCAGTCTATTGCTAGCATTCACCTGTACTAAGCGGGAATGCTGCTCGTGCATCCAAAATCTTTAAAACCAAGTTATCCCAAAGAGTCCACTATAAATTCCAATGCATGGTGTTTCAAACCATTCCAAGTAAATTTCCATGTGCTACCTTTAAAACCTTCAAAATACTTCTCATTTTGTGACACTGTTTTTAGCTCATGAGGACGTAGTAGTTGGGTTTGTTATCTTCCATGCTAAATTAAGTTTCCGACTTGCATGCTTCATCTGCTCGTCACTAATTTTGCAAAGAGCTGGTTAGACCATTATAACATTTAAAAAGTAAAATAAAATAGGCACTCCTCCATGGTATGTGATTGATCGGCAGGCACCCGAGAATTCGGTTAGCCATGGTTTGTAAAAGCAAAGGTTGGGAGGAGTGTCATACTATATAAAAGTGCATGCTATAAATGCCTAATATCAATAACTCGGAACCGCTCTCAACTTGTTTAGTATGGAAGATAACAAGAACTCTATTACTGATTCGTTAACAGGAACAACCACCTCCCAAAACAATTTTTATTTCTGTTTTAAAAATAAAAAGCTCTAGCACATGTTAATCCCTGCTTCCCTCTGCGAAGGGCCAATCTTTTATTTTAATGTTGAGTCATCATCCTTTCTTTGAGCACTTCCTCGAGAGCATAACTGTCATTCTTAGTGTAATGTACTTGTCCCAGAATGCGGTTATCTGTGATATAACTATGATGCTTTTACCTTTGATATCTTTACATCTAGTCTTCACTTGAACTTCAGAGGTGCCTTGACATTTATGTTTTGCTCCACAATTAAGGGCAAGCAAGATACCACTCTACCATGCTTTATTATGATCATTACAATCTTGTTGATGTTTATAAATTTCATGTTATGAGCTCTTAGTTCGTTGATACTTTTTTATTAGGTAACATGATTGCTAAGTTTTATCATCCATACATAATGCAATTGTTAAAGACCTGATCATAGTATTTACAATCAAAAATTATTTTGTTATCATTTACCTACTCGAGGACGAGCAGGAATTAATCTTGGGGATGTTGATACGTCCAAAACGTATCTATAATTTTTGATTGTTTCATGTTAATATTATGCCTTTTGCACTTGTTTTTATATCAAGTTTATGATTTATTTAGACTAACCTATTAATAGTTGCAAAAGTGCACAAAGTTCTTGTTTTACACTTTGATGTGCAGGAATTATCAATAATATAAGAGGAAACCTCGTTGGAGTCGAATTGAGACTTTCCTGAAATCTGTCTGAAAACTCTTTTTGAAGATTGTCACGTACCGGACAGAAAACGACGTCAAACGGAAAAAAGTCTAGTCGCGAAAGTTGCAGGAAATTTGCTCCTAATGGATCTGGACATAAAATTCGGCCCCATCCTAGTCCGGACGGCCGAGATAAGCCCGATTTACCGAAACGCTAGATGAGATGACGGATATCCGAGAGTCTATATAAAGGGAGGAAACCTAACTCATGGAGAACACCCCATACCCACGAATTTCCAGCCACCAAAGCCACGTTTTTGCCTCCCCATGGACCTCATCTCCATGGAGGAGGGCTCCCAAGAAGCCATGAAGGAAGGAAGCTAAGCGGTGCTCCCCTCCATGCCGGCTGCGCGCAGGAGGAGTCCCTGCGCCACCGCCCTGCGCCACGGCGCTGCCTCTCCGCCATCTTCACCGCCATCTCCATCACCAACTCCTCCTTGTATACAGTGGTTCATCCTCCCACAAACCTCTGTACCGCTCTATGTAAACATGGTGTTTGATGCAATAAGTTATTATCCTATGATCCATGTCATGTTTGCGTAGTTTATTTGTTCTTAGATTGAATGGTTGAATGTCTTTGGTTCATTAGAGTTGTATGTTGATATGGTACTGTCTTTTGGTGTCCATTATATTTGTGCGCGTATGGATCAACACCCTAGTGTTAGTAGTATGTGCAAAGGAAGGGGGTAGGCCTGCCGGAGTGACAGAAACCTGAGGACTCGAACCGGTTAGTTGCACATATGGGAGTAAGAGGATCATGAACTTAAGGCTATGGTTGGGGAAACCTTAATGCATTGTCAGTATTTATGGATATTTGCTAACAATACAATCATATAGTACTTGTAATCCAAATAGTGGAGTGCATGTATATTTACCCTCTCCTACATAGAAAACTGCATCGAAGACAATGAACCCGATATCTTCACTAATTAATTTTGGACAAAGCCATCACAATTACCATCACTTTTCCGCACTCATGGTACTGTTAGTTTATGGTTACTTAGTGTATTTTATTGCTGCAGCACTAACATTTACTTTATTGTATTTATTATCTCAGAAAGCTATCTCTCATACACCCGTACTATTACTCTAATATTATTTGCTAGATAAAGTAAACGTTTAGGGTGTGTTTGGTTCAATAGCTATCCACTGGATGGTGAGGGATAGCTACTTTTTCAGTGGCTGCCATGCGTTTGGTTTAGAGGTGGAGAGATGGCAGGGATAGCCAGATTCGTGGAATATGCCTTCAAAAACTGGTTGAGCTGCTCCCGCAAAAAGTGCTGGACGAAGCCAACCACTCTGCGCTGCTCACCTCCGAAGCGTTTCTCTCGCTCACCTCCCTCAGAAAAGACTCCCTGCGGGTCCTACCTACCCTTATCCCCTTCATCTCTCCTTCTCCTGGCGGCGCCAGATCCAGCGACGACGCTATGTCGAGCGGACGGGAGAGGAAGCCAGGAACAACCAATTGACCAAGTCCAGCACATGGTGGTGTGAGATGAGACCAGGCGGCAGCGCCGCCGTCGGCAGAGGTGGTGGAGGGCGGGCCGCGTAGTCGCGCCCATATCCAGTCGCGCTCAGTGCTGGTCCCTCGCTGTAAAGGCCCCCCTTTTATAATAAGGTGACAACCCCCGTGTATAGTGCTAGTCCCTGGATCGACTTGCTAGCACACACAGTTTTAAGATGAATATCATAACAAAGCGTCAAAGTCATTACACGATGATCCAGAATTAAAAGGGTTCGATACAAGGTGCATATCTCGAAGCTAGCTCAAACCGAAATAAACACACAGCGGAAAGCAATTTGATACAGAGAGCTCCATCTTCTTCATGCGCCACAGGCAATGCATGTTGGTTGGAGACTCGCGACCCTACTCGTTCCTTACTCGTCGTCTGAAGTGCCTGCAACGGTGAGTTACAGCCAGAACTATACTGGTCAGCACAATTGATTTGTGATGGCAAATGACACCTATGTGGAATATAACTGGCAACCTAATAACTACATGATATTTTGGCTAGGTGGTGTTATGGCCAATTTGCACAAAGCTAATTTTATCCTATATTTTGAAAGACATTTTCTCATTTTTGAAAACTGTTCGGTACCACTGATAGAAATCAGTGCACCTCTTTCCCAAGTTCTCCCTTCACATTTTTATTAAATAAATTGGCATGATGAGGTAACTCCATCAATTCCTTGTCCAGCTGCTCAATATGTCCGTAACCGGGGACACGGCTAAGATCTTAGTTTTGTGAACTCTCGAGAGTGTGTGCACTTCCCCACTAGACTCAATCAACCCAAACTTCCTAGGCACTCATTTAGTGCTAAGGAAAGAAGAAGATTGAGACGAGATCTTTCAGAAGTAATCCCCTTTCTAACGGACTCGTTCCCAGAATCCTCCAACTGTCCGCTAGGCCGGTTTCATACAACATGCTTAATCTAGCCAGAGCCCATATTAGCTAGTGGCTGCACTGGAAGCTAATCTAAACATGGAGTGACTTTGAAACCTCTTTGTTCCTGGGTGGCCGTCCACAAGTGTACTACCTCAGGTGAAAACCACCACATACCACGGCCCCAAGTATAGTAGAAACTACCTTAGGTGATAACCACCATGGACATGGCCCTGAGGTGCCACTCAACTTTATACCAACCAAGCAATTTATCTATCCACCCAGGTATTTCATTAAACTTAGTAGAATTTTGTCCTTACTCAACTACTAGTAAAACCTTCATCCATTGCATAGCTAAGCAAGTCTACCAAGTTTAATGGTTACTATCAACAGGATATAAGGGTGGCTACACACTACATAGGATTTATAGCATAGCATAATATAATACCCAAGAATAAACCTATCATGCATACTACTGAAAACACTAAATGCATAATAGTAGAAATAGTAGGACTTTTATGGGGTGTCACTTGCCTTGGCCAAATGAAGAGTTGTAGTCACACTCCTCACAATACGCAATGCACTCCGAACAATCTAAACATAACACAAGCAAAACAAATACACCAATCAACAAGTGCACAAACAAGGAAAACATGATATGCATGCAATGAATGCAAACCACAATGTTATAAAGGCTTAACAAACTTATTTAGTTCTCTGGTTGATAAATAAAACATGATGACATGGGCAAGTTTTAATGCATTAGTTAATTTTAAGAAATCTTGTTAAACACTAGGGGTTTTACAAGTAAAATAGGTACTCTTGAAATTATTTCTCAGTAAAATAGTGGTTTTCGTCTCTCTGGACAGAGGAGGTGATTTATTACACTTTGCAAAAGGTTACAATTCAAAAGCATTTTTTTAAAATCAAGTTTTGTATTTTTAGGCCGAGATGAAACTTTGCATTTTGTTCAAATTTAAACTATGCAGCCTGCTAAACAAATGATACAGAAATAAACTAGACATCTAGAGCTTTCCAACGGTATAAAGTTTGTTCAATTTGGACTTATGGTTTAAAAGTTATGAATTTTCTAAGTTTATATCGTTTTCTGTCTTTTTAAACGTTTTAAATAAAACCGAGGCGACGTGGCACGACCTGATTGGCCCGTACCGGTTCGTTTAAGTCATCTAACGTGAGCCGCAGATTCGCGATCTAACGGTGCAGATCCTAAGGAGCAGAGAGCAGCGGCGTCGGTGTGCTGGAGCATCTCCGGCCGCGGTGGCGCCATGGCCGGCGGCCACGTGCTCGAGGAAAAATAGGGGGAAGGTCTACTGCGTTCGTACCTGGGGATGGAGGAGATCAAGGCGTGGTCGAAGGCGAGGTCTAGAGGTGTGGAGTGTACTGGAGTTTCTCAAATCCTTCGCTGGAGTTGCGGGAGGCGGCGGCCGGCGTCGGTCGTGGAAGCTCTGCTCGATCCAGTGCACGTAAAAGGTACGGAATCGAGTCAGGGAGGTTCGCAACGAAAAACTAGAGAGTATGGGAGAGATGAGAGGTCAAGGCGACGTCTGTGCTCACAGGAATCGTGGAAGAACGGCGGCGGTCGCTGAGCTCGGGTTGCGGATGGTGTCGTCGACTCCGCCCACCTACGGCCACGAAACTTTGTCAGGAGGTGCGCCAGAGGACGACGATGTCGAGGAAACAAGGGAGAGGTCGAGGCGTAGACGGTGCTCACCTGAATTCGCCGGTGGACGGCGGCGGCCGTGTGGTTTGCAAGCTTCAGAAGACGGCAGCCTGGCAGCGTATCTGGGGCGCGCTTGCTGGGGAAAATGGAGAGAGGGGAGCGGAGATTTAAGGGCGAGGGTTGAGAGCGCCGTTGCAGCTTTGGAGGAGTGGGGGCGAGCGCGTGCGCGAAGTGGCCGGAGTGGGGCGCCGTCTGCGCGCGTCGTGCGGGTGGCAGTTGGGGGAGATGAAGCTGACGAGCGGGCTGGGTTGGGCTGCTGCTGGGCTCGGTCCAGTGGCAGCCCTTTCTTCTCTTTTTTTTGTTCTAAAATATTTTCTTTTTCTGTTTGCATTTATTTGAACTCAAAAGACTTCAAACTTGAACTAGACCTTTGTAGAAAAATTAATTAAAAATATATTTGAATACTTTGTCTCTATAGTAACATTTTAGCCATGGATAGGCCACTAAAATAATTTAGCAAAATTAAAAATATAGTATAGAGTATATATAGGCCCCTTTTTAGAACAATTCCAAAATAGAGTTTTATAATTTGAAATTAAATTCCAGGATTGGTTAAATAAATGCAATTGTGACAAGATGAAGATGAATGCATGCAATGCTTTTGAATTTTAAAATTTGGGATGTTACAAACCTAACCCCCTTAAGATGAATCTCGCCCTCGAGATTCGGATAGGTCAGCAAATAGGTGTGGGTGGTCTTCTCGAAGATCATCTTCCCGCTCCCAAGTTGCTTCATCTTCAGTGTGATGATTCCACTGCACTTTGCAAAATTTGATTGTCTTGGTACGAGTAATCCTTTCTCCTGTCTCCAAGATCTTGATAGGTTTTTCTTCATACGTAAGATCACTCTCTAGTTGAACTTCTTCCAGGGGCACTGTGTCTTTCAACGGGGTTTCTGCCATCTCCGGGTGACACTTCTTCAGTTGGCTCACGTGGAACACATTGTGTACCGCTGATAGGACTTCTGGTAGTTCCAACTCATACGCCACTTCTCCTCTATGAGAAAGAATTTTGTATGGTCCAACGAACCGTGGTGCTAGCTTCCCTTTGATTCCAAATCTCTTCACACCACGTAGTGGGGAGACTCTAAGATAGGCTCTATCACCAATCTCATAAGTGACTTCCCTACGCTTGGAATCGGCATAGCTCTTCTGTCTGGACTGGGCTATCTTCAATCTGTCCTTGATCAACCTGACTTTTTCCTCGGCTTCTTGGATGATGTCGGTCCAAAGAAACTCCGTTCTCCTACACCATTCCACAGCAATGGCGTAGTGCACTTCCTTCCATACAAAGCTTCAAATGGGGCCATCTCTATGCTGGCTTGATAGCTGTTGTTGTATGAAAACTCCGCGTATGGTAGATTGTCATCCCAACTAGATCCATAATCTAACACATGCTCTCAGCATATCCTCAAGGATTTGGTTTACTCTTTCAGTCTGTCCATCAGTCTGTGGGTGAAATGATGTACTGAATTCCAATCTAGTACCCAAGGACTCGTGTAATTGCTTCCAGAAATGTGAGGTGAATTGTGTCCCTCTGTCAGACACAATGCTCTTGGGAACACCATGTAGACACACAATCCTCTTCATGTAAATCTCAGCTAACTTAGCACTAGAATAAGTGGTCTTCACAGGTATAAAATGAGCTATCTTTGTCAAACGATCAACTACCACCCAAATTGAATCATAACCTGATTTAGTCCTCGGTAATCCTGTGATGAAATCCATACCAATTTGTTCCCATTTCCAGTCGGGTACTGGTAAGGGTTGCAACAGTCCTGCTGGCTTCTGATGCTCTGCCTTTACTCTACTACACACATCACATTGGCTATGTACTCAGCAATATCCTTTTTCAAGTTGTTCCACCAAAACCTTTCCTTCACATCCATATACATCTTGGTATTACCCGGGTGAATGGAGTAAGGTGAATCGTGAGCTTCTTGCAAAATCAGTTTCCTAAGATCAAGATCCTGAGGTACGCAGATTCGTTTCCCAAACCAAACTGTTCCTTGTTCATCCTCATGGAATTCCTTGACTTTTCCCTCTCTTATGTTGACCTTGATTGCGTCTATTTCTTTATCTACCTTCTGTGCTTCTCGTATCCTATTCATCAATGTGGGTTGTACCTCTAGTGACGCTAAGAATCCTTCTGACACCACCTCCAATCTGAGGTCCTTGAAATCTCTACACAAGTCATCTGGTAATTCACCAGCTGTGAGGCCGTTCACATACACCTTACGGCTCAAGGCGTCTGCCACAACATTGGCTTTGCCAGGGTGGTATTGTAAACTCAGATCATAATCTTTGATGAGTTCTAACCATCTCCTTTGTCTCATATTCAACTCTTTCTGGGTAAAAATGTATTTCAAACTCTTGTGGTCTGTGAATACTTCACATCGTTTTCCCATCAGGTAGTGCCTCCAGGTCTTCAAGGCATGCACAACCGAAGCTAATTCCAAGTCATGTGTGGGATAGTTACTTTCATGTTTCTTGAGCTGTCTAGAAGCATAAGAAGCCACCCTACCTCCTTGCATCAACACACTTCCAAGACCTTGACGAGATGCGTCGCAGTATACTTGGAAATCCTTTTCTAAATCCGGGAGACACAGAACTGGGGCTGACACTAAACGCTTCTTCAACTCCTGAAAACTAATTTCACAAGCGTCAGACCACTCAAACTTCTTCCCTTTCTTCAACAGTTCCGTCATAGGTTTGGCAATCTTGGAGAAGTTCTCTATGAACCTCCGATAATAACCAGCCAATCCTAAGAAACTACGAATCTCTCCAACATTCTTTGGTGATTCCCACTCTGTTACTGCTGATACTTTGGAAGGATCCACTGCAATTCCATCTTTTCTTACTATGTGTCCTAGGAATCCGACTTCACTTAACCAAAATTCACATTTGCTGAATTTGGCATAAAGCTTATGCTCTCTGAGCTTCTCTAAAATTAGTCGCAGATGTTCTTCATGCTCTTCCTTGTTCTTGGAGTAAATTAGTATGTCGTCAATGAAAACGACAACAAACTTATCCAGAAATTCCATGAATACTTTGTTCATCATGTTCATGAAATAGGCCGGTGCATTGGTTAAACCAAAAGGCATCACGGTATACTCATACAACCCATACCTAGTGGTGAAGGCCGTCTTGGATATATCTTGCTCTCTAATCTTCAGCTGAAAGTAACCTGATCGAAGATCTATCTTAGAGAACACACTTGCTCCTTCCAGCTGGTCAAATAGATCATTGATCCTTGGTAGTGGGTACTTATTCTTGATGGTCACTTCATTTAGGTTTCGGAAGTCCATAACTAATCTCTGACTCTTATCTTTCTTCTCCACAAATAGGACTGGTGCTCCCCATGGTGAAGAACTCGGGCGGATAAAACCTTTCTTGAGCTGTTCTTCCAACTGTATCTTAAGTTCCTTTAACTCATCAACTGACATAGGGTAAGGTCTCTTAGCTATGGGCCCGTGCCTGGTAATAGTTCAATGAGAAACTCCACATCTCTATCTGGTGGCATACCCGGTAGTTCATCTGGAAACACATCCGGATATTCACACACTATGGGCACCTCTCCTAAGCTAACCCCCTTAAGAGAATTAAGCTTAGATCCTTTTAGCTCGAAATTGGATTTGATTCTGATCCTTTTCTTCTCTGGTGTTGTGAGTGTGACTGTCCTATTGGCACAATCTATGACTCCCTTATGATGTGTCATCCAATCCATCCCTAGAATAACATCTAGACCTTGGGATTCCAACACTATCAGGTTTACTGGAAAATGATACTTTCCGATTTCTAAGGTCATCTGCCTGCATCCGGCACTAACAACCATCTCTCCTCCTGGAGAACTTACTCTAATAGGTTTCCCTATGGTTTCGGTTGTCAACCCATTTTTATTAACAAAAGCTCTTGATATGAATGAATGTGATGCTCCAGAATCAAACAGAACCAATGCCGGAAAGGAATTGAGTAAGAACTTACCAATCACGGCATCAGGCTCATCCATCACTTCTTCCACGTTGACATGGTTCACGTGTCCCTTCTGGAAGGGGTTGGGCTTGACAGCTTCATCAGCCTTCCTCTCTGGGCACTCATTTGCATAGTGTCCCTTGTTCTTGCACTTGAAACAAGTCACCTGACTGGCATCCTTCTTGACTTCATGGTTGTGGCGATGCTGACCATTGTTCTGGTTGTGTCCATTTCCCTTGAATCCACCATTGCTGCCCTTGAATCCCACGATATGGTTATGACCATGATGGTTGTGGCCATTTCCATTGTTGTGAGAGTTGCTATGCTTGTGAAAGGTGTGGCCACTACCTTCATAGGGATGGTGCCTCTTGTGTGAGGGTTCAGAATGGTACTTGCCAACACTGTGCTTCCTCTTCCTGTTTTCTTCCTTCCTTATGTTATTGTCCAGAGTGATAGCTTGATCAAGTAGGGCTTGATAGTTTGGGGCATATGCCACTGACAATGGTATCTTCAGTTCGCCATTCAGTCCACTGAGGAATTTATCTTTCCTCTTGGCATCTGTATCGATATCGTCAGGGGCGTACCTTGAAGGGAGCAGAAATCATCCATGTACTCCTTAAGGGTTTTGTTTCCTTGCCTCAGGTTTCGAAATTCATCCCTCTTCAAGTTCATTATTCCTGAGGAGATGTGAGCATTGCGAAAACCTTCCTTGAATGCCTCCCAGGTCATTCCTTCTAGGGGATGAGTAACCTGATAGGTCTCCCACCAGAGTGTTGCTGGTCCTTCAAGCAGATGAGCAGTGAACCTCACCTTCTCAGCCTCAGTGCATTCACTTGTCACTAGATCCTTGTGAACCGAACGCAGCCAATCATCGGCTACTATTGGCTCGGAGGCAGAAGAGAACTTAGAGGGTCTAAGCCTCAGAAATCTAGCAAGTCTGTCAACAGGGGGTGGTGGTGGTGGGATGTTGTTGTTGTTCATCATAAACTGGGTCATGAACTGCATAAACTGGGCTTGTCCAGTGATCAGTTGTTGCATAGCATCATTGTTGTTGCTCCCATTGTTCTCCTCATTATTGTTGTTGTTGCGGTTGTTGCGGCGAGGAGGCATCTGTGGGTTTAGCATAGATGAGAATAAAGATAGAGATATCTAGGAAGAAAACTATTACCCATACACAGCAGATCAAGGCAATTCAGCTTATCAAACAACATCTGGCAAGCAACACAATCAAACAACCTTTTCTTTTAAAATTCAAACTACTTCTTGGATAATTTCAAATTAAACAACTAAGAAGTTTTGGAAAACAAATAAGCTAATTAGTACTGCCATTCCACAAGTTGGTAGGTCAATACACATCGCAAAAACATAACTAAACGTTAAGCTATTTTTGGTGGTATTCTACTCCTTCTTGAGTGCATCGAGTTCCTCCTCTATTTCTTTGAGTTCATCAAGGTGCTTCTGAGTGTTGTGAAGTCTAAATCGAATTCTTTCTCCAAGGTATTCGATGGCCTCCCATGCTGCACTTCTTGCGGAATCAAAGAATGACGTTTGAAGTATTGGGTTGGTGAACATGCAGCAACCTTCGGTCTTGTGGTCATCATCTTTGCTCTTGTATATATGGAGTTGCACCCACCAGTACTCTTGACCTTCATCCATGAAAGGAAATCCTTTGTATACTGCTTCTCCTTCAAATCCCAAGCTCTTCATGTTACTCTTAAGTGCTCTTGGAAACTCAGTCTCACATTGTAGAGTCATGGTCATCACTGGTCCTTTCTTGATGGATTCGATGAGGCTGGTCATCTAAAAACAAAAGCAGATACTATCAGAGGATAGATACTAGATGAGAGTATAAGAAAATATAAAATGAGTTATTTATAAATTTTCGAAAACTGAATAAAAATAGATTTTTAATCCTATGGTCAAAACCTATTTCTATCCAAACCTAGGGTCACGAACCTACAGGCAACACAGTGCTCTGATACCATCTGTAAAGGCCCCCTTTTATAATAAGGTGGCAACCCCCGTGTATAGTGCTAGTCCCTGGATCGACTTGCTAGCACACACAGTTTTAAGATGAATATCATAACAAAGCGTCAAAGTCATTACACGATGATCCAGAATTAAAAGGGTTCGATACAAGGTGCATAGCTCGAAGCTAGCTCAAACCGAAATAAACACACAGCGGAAAGCAAATTGATACAGAGAGCTCCATCTTCTTCATGCGCCACATGCAATGCATGTTGGTTGGAGACTCGCGACCCTACTCGTTCCTTACTCGTCGTCTGAAGTGCCTGCAACGGTGAGTTACAGCCAGAACTATGCTGGTCAGCACAATTGATTTGTGATGGCAAATGACACCTATGTGGAATATAACTGGCAACGTAATAACTACATGATATTTTGGCTAGGTGGTGTTATGGCCAATTTGCACAAAGCTAATTTTATCCTATATTTTGAAAGACATTTTCTCATTTTTGAAAACAGTTCGGTACCACTGATAGAAATCAGTGCACCTCTTTCCCAAGTTCTCCCTTCACATTTTTATTAAATAAATTGGCATGATGAGGTAACTCCATCAATTCCTTGTCCAGCTGCTCAATATGTCCGTAACCGGGGACACGGCTAAGATCTTAGTTTTGTGAACTCTCGAGAGTGTGTGCACTTTCCCCACTAGACTCAATCAACCCAAACTTCCTAGGCACTCATTTAGTGCTAAGGAAAGAAGAAGATTGAGACGAGATCTTTCAGAAGTAATCCCCTTTCTAACGGACTTGTTCCCAGAATCCTCCAACTGTCCGCCAGGCCGGTTTCATACAACATACTTAATCTAGCCAGAGCCCATATTAGCTAGTGGCTGCAATGGAAGCTAATCTAAACATGGAGTGACTTTGAAACCTCTTTGTTCCTGGGTGGCCGTCCACAAGTGTACTACCTCAGGTGAAAACCACCACATACCACGGCCCCAAGTATAGTAGAAACTACCTTAGGTGATAACCACCATGGACATGGCCCTGAGGTGCCACTCAACTTTATACCAACCAAGCAATTTATCTATCCACCCAGGTATTTCATTAAACTTAGTAGAATTTTGTCCTTACTCAACTACTAGTAAAACCTTCATCCATTGCATAGCTAAGCAAGTCTACCAAGTTTAATGGTTACTATCAACAGGATATAAGGGTGGCTACACACTACATAGGATTTATAGCATAGCATAATATAATACCCAAGAATAAACATATCATGCATACTACTGAAAACACTAAATGCATAATAGTAGAAATAGTAGGACTTTTATGGGGTGTCACTTGCCTTGGCCAAATGAAGAGTTGTAGTCACACTCCTCACAATACGCAATGCACTCCGAACAATCTAAACATAACACAAGCAAAACAAATACACCAATCAACAAGTGCACAAACAAGGAAAACATGATATGCATGCAATGAATGCAAACCACAATGTTATAAAGGCTTAACAAACTTATTTAGTTCTCTGGTTGATAAATAAAACATGATGACATGGGCAAGTTTTAATGCATTAGTTAATTTTAAGAAATCTTGTTAAACACTAGGGGGTTTTACAAGTAAAATAGGTACTCTTGAAATTATTTCTCAGTAAAATAGTGGTTTTCGTCTCTCTGGACAGAGGAGGTGATTTATTACACTTTGCAAAAGGTTACAATTCAAAAGCATTTTTTTTAAAATCAAGTTTTGTATTTTTAGGCCGAGATGAAACTCTGCATTTTGTTCAAATTTAAACTATGCAGCCTGCTAAACAAATGATATAGAAATAAACTAGACATCTAGAGCTTTCCAACGGCATAAAGTTTGTTCAATTTGGACTTATGGTTTAAAAGTTATGAATTTTCTAAGTTTATATCGTTTTCTGTCTTTTTAAACGTTTTAAATAAAACCGAGGCGACGTGGCACGACCTGATTGGCCCGTACCGGTTCGCTTAAGTCATCTAACGTGAGCCGCAAATTCGCGATCTAACGGTGCAGATCCTAAGGAGCAGAGAGCAGCGGCGTCGGTGTGCTGGAGCATCTCCGGCCGCGGTGGCGCCATGGCCGGCGGCCACGTGCTCGAGGAAAAATAGGGGGAAGGTCTACGGCGTTCGTACCTGGGGATGGAGGAGATCAAGGCGTGGTCGAAGGCGAGGTCTAGAGGTGTGGAGTGTACTGGAGTTTCTCAAATCCTTCGCTGGAGTTGCGGGAGGCGGCGGCCGGCGTCGGTCGTGGAAGCTCTGCTCGATCCAGTGCACATAAAAGGTACGGAATCGAGTCAGAGAGGTTCGCAACGAAAAACTAGAGAGTATGGGAGAGATGAGAGGTCAAGGCGACGTCTGTGCTCACAGGAATCGTGGAAGAACGGCGGCGGTCGCTGAGCTCGGGTTGCGGATGGTGTCGTCGACTCCGCCCACCTACGGCCACGAAACTTTGTCAGGAGGTGCGCCAGAGGACGACGATGTCGAGGAAACAAGGGAGAGGTCGAGGCGTAGACGGTGCTCACCGGAATTCGCCGGTGGACGGCGGCGGCCGTGCGGTTTGCAAGCTTCAGAAGACGGCAGCCTGGCGGCGTATCTGGGGCGCGCTTGCTGGGGAAAATGGAGAGAGGGGAGCGGAGATTTAAGGGCGAGGGTTGAGAGCGCCGTTGCGGCTTTGGAGGAGTGGGGGCGTGCGCGTGCGCGAAGTGGCCGGAGTGGGGCGCCGTCTGCGCGCGTCGTGCGGGTGGCAGTTGGGGGAGATGAAGCTGACGAGCGGGCTGGGTTGGGCTGCTGCTGGGCTCGGTCCAGTGGCAGCCCTTTCTTCTCTTCTTTTTTTGTTCTAAAATATTTTCTTTTTCTGTTTGCATTTATTTGAACTCAAAAGACTTCAAACTTGAACTAGACCTTTGTAGAAAAATTAATTAAAAATATATTTGAATACTTTGTCTCTATAGTAACATTTTAGCCATGGATAGGCCACTAAAATAATTTAGCAAAATTAAAAATATAGTATAGAGTATATATAGGCCCCTTTTTAGAACAATTCCAAAATAGAGTTTTATAATTTGAAATTAAATTCCAGGATTGGTTAAATAAATGCAATTGTGACAAGATGAAGATGAATGCATGCAATGCTTTTGAATTTTAAAATTTGGGATGTTGCTGCCTCCCATGATGCCTCCCATGATGCGCCGGGAGTAGTCCTTAATCGAGGCCGAGGGCTCATGCCTGTAGCTATGTGGTTTATCTCTCTCCCATGGTGTGATCTTTATGTGATCATGAGCATTGTAATCTAGTTGAATTCGTAGATGTTTCCCCTTCATTATGTCATGGATATGCTACTCAATTGGTTTTATCTAGTATAATTTCCGGAGTCACCTTTGTCCCACGATGCGAAGTTGACCGCGCGCATGCCGTGTGCGACTCTACTGGATAATAGATTAGAGGGATATTTACCATGAGGTGTTCTTTGTGTTGGATGGCATTATGAAATCGTAGTGTTTGTTTACTCAGACTTTAAGGTGTGCTTTTATAGTTCTACGAAGTAGTAGTGATGTTTCTTATCCAACAGAAGAATAGTTCCGAGTAGCATCTAAGTTGCATATTGAAGAGTAAGTTTTACTCTTGTGTTCAACTATGTTACAATTGTTGAGAGTGACCACTAGTGAAAGTATGATCCCTAGGCCTTGTTTCCAAGCATTGAAACACCGTTTATTTCCAGTTATGTTGCATGTTTGCTCGCTGCCATTTTTACTACAGATTATAATTATCGCTTGTAATCATTCATATAACCTATATTTTACTATCTCTGTATTTTACTACCTCTTCGCCGACTAGTGCACCTATATATGTGGCAAGTGTATTAGTGTATTAGGTGTGTTGGGGACACAAGAGACTTCTTGTATCTTAATTGCAGGGTTAGTTGAAAGGGATATCTTTGACCTCTACCTCCCTGAGTTTGATAAACCTTGGGCTACTCAAAATTTGCTGCTGTCCTACAAACATCTGCACTTGGAGACCCAATACTGTCTACAAGAATAGAAGCGTGTGTAGACATCTGCACCAGTTTCACTCGTATTTTATGACTTCTTATTTCGAGGGAAACTCTCATTGTGTCCTCTCTTTTGTAGCGATCTCATTTTACTCGACTTCGCAAGTTTCTCTCCTACTGGGCCTGCCTTGTCTCCTGCTTAGCCGCAGATGTCAGGCCGGCCCACAGCAGGAGAAAAATAATCCAAGCATACAATAACTTCCTCAAAAAAAAAAAAATCCAGCCACAACAACAGCAAAATCTGAACGCAGAGACATCACAATCCTCGTATGGAATTTCTAATTATTCGGCAACATCCATAGTAACACCCGCTTCCGGGGCCATACAAATACAACGTACTATATAATCTGAGTCTAGGAAATGTATACTAAAAAGGTTATGAAATGGGCTTGCACAACAATATCCCCAGTTATCAGCCAGATTTATTTCTTATCAGTACTAACAAGGTCAAGGCCAATAGCCACCGGCATTTCACCAACTGATGCACAAGCCGCTTGGCCTGAGGTAGATCACTTGGATTTGGCTGGGGCCGGAAGCAACTGTCAAGGGAAACACAAGGAGGAGAGATTCAGCTTCAGGTGATTAACGGCGGCTCAGGAAGAATGGATTCGGGACACATAACGCACCTGGTAACAAGCGATGAGTGAGCTGGCGAACCCAAACGCCCCCGTCACACGAGGAGTAACCTTTTTCGGCGCCAGCTGCAGTAGCCCAACCGCAACGACTATGTCGAGGCTCGATTTGATGAGGGCGAGGAGCCTCTCGTTGGACTTCTTTAGCTTCATCCGATATTGCTCGTTCTACCATCACAAATACATCACAATGTATATAGGAAAAAGATGGAAAATGCACAAACAGATTACAGTGCAGTCCATATAAATAGTACCTTGTACAGCTCTTGGCCCTTGAGCTCCTTCTCTAACTTCTTCATTGATTTGGATAGCCGTTGGAGCTCGGCTAGCTAGAATGAAACACATGTCAGATGTCAAGATCTGAGACAGAACAGGAACGTATAGCTTCCAGATGGTTAGGATAGAGAAGCCGCATACCTCGATAATAGAAGTACAGGTGTTGGAGCCTAGGAAGCAATAAAATGCAATCCTGCCAAGGAACTCGGCTCGCTCCTTGTTCTGCATACAAAATTGGATTGTTTTTTCATTGTTTCGCTTGTCACCATGTAGGTAATTAAATTTCTTGAAAGGCCTTTCGGCAGAGGAAAATTAAAGGTAAATCGTATACAGAATGACATTTTCAATATGCTGATGTGGAAGACAATTCAAACCTTGTATACTCCGGTCCTCCCAGCCCACACAATTTGGTCCAGAAAGAGGAAAGTTGACAGCATTGCATTCTTCGACTGCGGACATAAAGCAAAAATAGAAAATTAGAATCCTATTATCAGCTGACTATGTTCCCACAATGTAGCACCAGCAACAGCATACCTTTCCAAGTAAGATCAGTGGAAGTGGAGTTCCTTTGGCAGGAGGACTAATCAAAGCTTGCAGATCATTAACAAACTGCACATAGTGCATCAGTGATGCCATAGGCCATGTCAAGATTTAAATATGGTAACTATCAATTCGCAAATTCTACTGCACAAAAACATTCAACACTGTACCTTAAACAGTCGGAAAACTTTCCGAGCTAGACTAGTTGATTTGTCAACATTTTGTGCAGGTCCTGGTTCTCCGTTGCTCAGAAACTTGGATCCATATTGTATAGCTCTGCAAATCTTATCTCTTGCTTCAGCCTTGCTTAGGTACAAAACAACCAGAGAAAGATCTCCTCTGACGGTGTCCAGTGAGGTCATATTGTAGTATCTTAACTAACTGCAAACGTGAATATTGTCAAAAACTGAAAATAATAACAGCGCTCCAAGAAAGATTATCATGACATAAACATCGATGCAAGTGAAGCACAAAACAAGAATTTAAAGCAAAGAAAGTGTGTGTTTGCCCAATGATCCCAGCTGCATACCGACTATTGTACAAGCAGCTTAACAACTACAGGGTCAGCCTCGGATCGATATAACCGATAATCACGGAATAAGATTGCCCAATCGACTCTCAGTTTATACATACAATTCAAGGATTGCATACGATTGACAGTCGGGTATATATTGTTGACACGAACACAAAGACCAACTCAACGGCATCCAACTTAGATTTGCTTGTAGCGATCCGGTCGAATTTCGGGCACTACAAGGTCAGGTAGACTCCGACAAAATTACAGTTATCTCTCTTGAAAACTTAACTTTGCTAGAAACTATCAGCAAAGAGATATGTGCCTATAATCTGAACCTTCCACGAGCATACACCTCCGAGAAATTGAAAGCAGAACCCAAAAAATTTATCGCTGGACCGCAACAGCGGGCAGGCCGCAGGTGTGAAGCTTCTTTGGGAAAGTACTCACTGGGTGACTAAAAACTGATAAAAAAAATCAAAGGTCGCGAGCGGGGGCGGAGGCGGCAGGGACGCGACGAGGTCGAACGGGAACGACGACGCGCGCGAGAGGCGGAGGCGTCGGGGTGACGCCAAGTACGGCACGGCGGCGGTGGACTACAGTCTACAGGACGAATCAGGCATCACCCACCAGATCAAGCGGCAGTGATCGAGTCTCCGGAGAAGCAGTTAGCCACCCAGGATTTGGGGGGCGGGGAGTTGGTGACAGCCGCACCGCCGAGTAGGGGAAAGGCAACGAGTATAAGAGAAATTTGCCACGAATTCCGGCGGGAGCTCGTACCTGAGAGCAGGAGATCGGCGGCGGCGGCGGCCTCGATCAAGTCGCCCTTGGCTGTGTGAGCTGGGCTAGCTAGATCAAGCGATTGGGACAGAGATGTGCAATACCAGACGCCACGAGCAGAGCACGGCTCCATTATAAATACCAGGCAGATAAATGTTACACGCACCCGTACGTGTACGGCTCGTTTTGCTATGCTTATTCTGAACAAATAGTGTAAATTGTACCATTAGATTTTTCATCAGTCATGTTTCTACTGTATTTTTTACAGTTATTTACTAATATATTCGTGCAAAAATTAAAAAAAACAATTTGTAGGCCGTGTTTTTGATCGATAGCGAGGTGCTTGTAGCGACTAGACATTGTGCAAGCGTGTGCGTGTGGTGGTATGTGTGAATGTGTCATCCATGTTTTACTCAGCTTGTAGAAGATACTCCCTCCGTATCAAAATATAAGACGTTTTAGCATGTTGGGCCCAACATGCTAAAACGTCTTATATTTTGATACGGAGGGAGTAGTTGCTTAGTGAAAATGATGTAATGTCTGAAAAGTCCTCTATTTCTTAGTAAGATTAAGTTTTTATAAATAATCTAGATGTCAAGAGCTACAGTACCAACATTTGAATCAAATCTAGGCCACAAAATATCAAATACATTAGCGTTCTCTTCTTGAAATCCAAGCTTTTAGATATCCATGGATCCTCTTTCAACCTAATATCACCAATCACATGATCATATCTTCCAACAAAAATACAAAGGACAAAACATACAGAAATCAAGAAAAAAGCTCTAGGTCCAATCCCAAGTTTGACATGGTGCTCTATATTTGATTTTGAAAGGCTAATCGCAATGTTATTAGTGACTAGGTAAGTTGATAGAAGGTCGTGGTAGCTGCCAAAACCCGTGTGCGACCACGAGCTGCGTTGAGAGTAGAATGGATGTAGATAGGCGGACGACAAGGTTGCTCTTGATGCTGGTTGTTGGGGTCGCGTTATCGCAACTCTCTTGGAAGGTCGATTTCTTCAACTTCGTCTTCGTCGGGGAGTCCCATGGCTGCTCCTCCCATAACACTCATGACGTCTTCTCTCTGGTTTTTGTGGGAGCCCATCTGGTCTTGGCGAAATGGTGTACGGCTTGTCCGGTTGTCCCTGGTTGGTTGTGATTGTGTCGTGTGGTCCTTGGCTGGCTGCACGGTTTCCCCCAGATTTTCTGTTAATTAATTACACAACTCTATTCTTAATTAATGAGATAGACTTTTGCCTCGTTTAAAAAAAAATTGTCGCCTGGAAGAAGTAGGAGAAGAACAAACAAATGAAATAAACTAGTAGAAGAGTACTGGAAACTTTTATTTTATTAAAAGTTCTAATTTTGAAGTCGAAAGGGGATTGAGAACTAAAAATGGCTATGTGAGGCGGGGTGTTCATTTCTTAGTACAGTACAAGTTTCGTTGGTGTGAATTTGGGACGTGTGCCCGGAGCTAAGGCCATGTTGGAGGGAAGCTCGGATAGGGATAGGATACGGGTGGTGATACAAACCTGGAAGCAAGCGTTACGTGGGGTCTAGCAGACGTAAAACACCGCTTATAGGCTGTAACAGAAAAGGCGTCGCGTAGGAATCGACCTTCGTCATTTTATACTACTTAGATACTCCATACTTAGAGCATTTTAGCAGTATCCGCAAAACGCGAACCCGCAAAAGAGTTTTAAGGGTTAGAGAACACAAGTTTTTTTGCTAGAAACGAGACGCGGCGGAGCAGAAACCGCAAAGCCTAAGAAACTTCATATGCAAAACATGAAGTAGACATGAATATCAAAGTATGTCAAATTGCTCACAAATTTGACATTAATATAGCAAGTAATATAGTTTCTTGAATCAAAAGACGGCAATTAACATAGTTTCTCTTTCATATGACCAAAAAATTGCTTCCAAAAGGCCATTCGCATCATCGAGAGACCCTACACCAAGCCACCACCATCACCATCACCTCCACCACCGCCGGATGCATCACCACCACCACCGCCGACAGCACCACCACCGCTAGCTTTTAGCATCGCTTGTTTTCTTCGATGCAATATCTCCTTCCTTGCGATGTCATGCCACTCCAAGGTGATTTCATCCATTTCACTTCGGTTCATCATCATGATCTTGTTCTCCTCGGCCAAGAGCTTGGCCACGGACTTGTTCTCCTCCGCCGAGGCTCTTATAGCCTCAATCTCGGCCTTGCGTTTCCCTTCTTCACGGAGTAGTTCCCACTTTTCTTTCTTCTCATGAGCTTTCTTCTCGGCCAATTGGTGTTTTGCCTCCAATGTCTTGGCCACCATGGTCTCATTGGATTTCACCATTTCGTCAAGCTTCTCTCTCAAGCTTTGTGCCTCAAGTTGTTTCACCACTCTTTCCTTAGCTTTCTTGTTGCCTTCGGGCTTGTTCTTGTTCCTCCCACCTTGATCATCATCGGAGTCATCCTCAACACGTATTTCCCCTTTTTTGGCTCTTGGTCCCTCAACTTCCATTTCTCGCTATGTTGGAGAATTTTCCAACAATGATCAAGGACAAATGGCTTCTTCTTGGATGCGGGCATGTCCATGAACCTCTCTCTTGCAATGCGCTCCTACAATGGTTACATGTACCAATGGTGAACAATAGCAATGGTTACAAATACCAACGGTGAACAATAGCAATGATTATTTCACTCACCCAATCACCCTCTACGGTACCACTCGGAGGAGCATTAATCACTTGTTGCAAACATCCACTCCACCGGGAATGTCGGGGGGCTGCCCCCGGGTAGGGCAAAGAGATGGTGTTAAGAACTGTAAAGAGTGGGCCGGATAAGGTCAATCCGGATCTCTTGGGCCGGATCCCTGGGACCGGATCACTTGCGCCGGATCACTCGGGCCGGATAACTCGGGAGAGTCAGTTAGCTCTCAATCATGCTAAAGTGCAGGGAGAGACCGAAGGGGATCCGCTTGCCGGATCAGAGGAAGGATACCGGCTTAACTTAGCCGGGTTGGTCAGGAAGGATCTGGCATAAGGCGATGTCGGATAGTGCACAAAGGCCGAGTAATGTCAGTAAGTTCACGGGTCCTGCAGGCCTCCTGCCCGAGGTTCGGAAGACAGCCAGGTCGAGCCACGGATTTTCCGGGTCGCTAGGCCCTAGGCGCTGACTCGGCTAATTCGGGAAAGGGCAGTGGCCTAGGCTCCGGTGGGCTACGCTGGCTTAAGCTAAAAGAGGAAAAGATAGACCTGCCGTTGGACTGACGATGAGCTGGACTAAGTGACAGTAGTCAGAGCTTGTCCTGTTCCTCTTGTCCATGCCATTATCATCTCCGGCCAGGGGCAGAAAGGTAATCCGGTTAGTGTATAAATAGACAAGCACATCCTCCAGTGCGAGGAGGGACGAAGGAGAAGCCTCATTTCCCCCTTTCTCCATCTTCCTCCTAGAGCTTTCGCCATTGTTGCTTCATACAGCTCGAGGAGCACTTTGTACTTGTCACATTGAGATATAAAGAGAGTAGGCTAGTGCTGCAGTAGGGGTGTTACCTCCACAAGAGGGCCCCGAAGCAGGGTACATCTTGGTGTGCTTTGGTTGTTCTTGGTTTTGCTTGTTCTTGCTTGTTCTTGCGAGTTCTTTGTTGTTCTTCATGCGTGCTTCTTGAGCGCACACACCCTCCCCGGATCCCCCATCGTCCTAGCGAGCCCCCAACTTAAGCCATCCTATGGCATCTGCCGTGACACCACCACGACAGTTGGCGCCCACCGTGGGGCTCGAACCCACGACCACAAGGTTAAGAGCCTTGCGCTCTACCAACCGTGGGGCTTGCAGTGGCGTTGGCTGGGATTTCCATCCGGACGGGTTCCGTCACCAGCTCCGGCGTGCGAGTGCGGTCCGGGCTCGTCTGCAACTACGGCGGGTTCACCTTCATCAGCGATAACGCCGGCTGCTTCGCGGGAGGGCCACTCCCTGTGGATGGACACTTCATCCAGTTCGGCAGTTTCCTCACCTACATCACCACCGAGCTTGTCCGCGAGTACCCGGCGCAGGTGCTCGTGGCCGAGGACCCTCCTTCTTTCCGCGCAGCTCTCGGACGGCGTAGCGCTCGCCCCGGGAGTAGCGTGGAGGTGATGATGACCGGGCCAAGTGCTAGAGCAGGCAAAGGAGATGCCGGCAATAGCATGCCCGAGGAGCTGGTCACGCCAACCGATCTGGGTGACAAGCCGACTCGGACGGCAAAGTTCCCAAAGGAGAAACCAGATCCGGTTGGCCCGCTTGGCATGTCAAGTAGTGAGGCTCCCTTAGAGGATGTCCTGGAAAAGTTAGCTCGGCCAGTGGCACCTGGGGCAAACGTAGAGCTTACTATAGCTCAGTTAGAGGCAGAGCGCCTGAGGTTGCAAAGAGAAGCCCGGTTAGTGGTAGAGTCTAGGCAAGCATTTGATAGAGACATGAGAGAATATAATGCTGCCAATGGTATCACCGATGGTTTCACTCCGGTAGTGTCTCACCCACGCAAGAGAGCAGATTTGCGTAACAGGGGTAAGGACCTCAATGACGAGTTAGCTAGAGCCGCAAGATTGAGCTCGAGTAAGGCTACTAGTCAAAGATCGGGTACAGGCAAGCCGGTCTATAGCTCCCCGGCCAAGAATCTTAGGGCTGCAGCGGCAGCGCGAGCCGAGTTGACCACATTATCCGGGGATGCTTGGCGCAAGCAGGCAGAGAGGGTCAATGAGCTGGTAGATGTGTGTAACCGGCAGAATGAGGCTTACCGGAAAGCTAATCCGGATGCTGGTGGTTCTCGGGTGGTAGTGTCGGCTAAGGTTGTTAGCCAGAAATCCAAGGGGCAAGCGTCATCCAAAGCGTGAATTCGGGCAAGAGCAAACAGCTACAGGCCTATGATGCTGAGTATGCCGGCAAGCAGCTAGCTGCTCAAGGAAGAGGTGGCCAGAGCAGAAACAATGGCGGTCAAGGCAATCCGGGAGCCGGAAGGGGTAATTCGGCTGGCCGAGGTCAACCACCTCGTCCTCCAGGGCAAAATCAACCCCGGCAGGAGCAGCAAGTGATGGTGCAAGCGCAGCATCAAGGGGGTAGCCAGGCGGGCTACCGTTATGATGATGGTAATTCGGCTATGGCGCGAGCCGGATACCAAACGTATGATAATGCACTTGCATCCAGGCTGAGACCTCGGACATTGGATCTGAATGATCAGCATCTCAAGTTGGATAGGATTTACCAGTCCGAGAAGCTGGAAGAGCAAGGCCCACCAGGTCCTCCTTGCTTTGGGCCTCGGATCATGAACGAGCCGAACGTGCCGTTGTTTCAGCTTGGCCGAGTCACAAAGCCATATAACGGCAGCACTAAGCCACAGGACTGGCTGATAGACTACGTATCCTCGGTGCACATTGCGGGGGGCAATCGCCGATGGGCGGTCCGGTATCTCCCGCATATGTTGGAAGGGCCATCCCGGATTTGGCTGAATAACTTACCAGAGGGTAGTATCAACTCTTGGATGGACTTGGAGCAGGCGTTTTACAGCAACTTCTCCAGCACTTACAAGAGGCCAAACCGACCTCAGCTCTTGTCTGCGTGCAGGCAGGAAGAGCGGGAGACAGACCGAGAATTTTTGACTCGGTGGAGCAATGTTCGCAATTATTGTGAAGGTGTCGTGGAAGAGCAGGCCATTTCTTGGTTTGCGCAGGGCTGCCGACATGGCACCCCGCTTTGGCAGAAGCTCCAGAGATATGCCAAAGACCTTAGCAGAAATGATCCGGATAGCAGATACATATGCTCTTGGTGATCCGACGCAGCCAGCGCTGGATGCGGTGGGAACAAGCAGGAGGCAACCGGTCAACAACCGAACAAGACCATTGAGGCCCAGTGACCGACATGAGTTCGGTTACAAGAGGAGAGATCCGGATTATAGATACGGTTCAGATCAGGTTGCTGCAGTAAATATGGATCATCCTGGAGCAGGAGATAGTCAGAGACCAAAAAATGAGGGTCCAGCTTGGAGGCCAAATCAAGGTGCCTGGGCAAAGAAAGTGTGGGATGGACCGAGTCCACCTCTAACTTTTGAGGCAATGATAGATGGGCCTTGCCGTTATCACACAACAGACCCACGCAAGCGGCCAATCATTCGACTCGGAATTGTAGCTGGCATCATCGCATCCAGGCGGAAGGTCAGAGAGGGCCGCCTCTGAGAGGTGCTCCTAGACCGAATTTCAGGCCGAACACGCCTTTATCCGGAGCCAATGCAACCCCGGTGAACGCAGGAGCTCCAAGGCCGGCAGTCACAAAGCCGGTTAACCTGGTGAATATGGGAAGCAACAACAACGATACTGGTCCGAGCCGGCAAGGTGGATACTCCGGAAATGATTACAAGGAGGCTCATCAAAGTTATGTGGTTTTTGTGACCGAGCCAACTGATAAGAAAAGTCAGCTGCGAAGGGCGAAAGAGGTGAATGCAGTCATACCAGTAGTCCCAAAATACCTGAACTGGTCCGAGCAGGAGATCACTTGGAGCAGGGCTGATAATCCCAGGGTTATGCCAAGCCCAGGAAACTATGCACTGGTGGTGGATCCGACTTTGGTTGGACCCAAGATTAATGTGAGATTCAGCCGAGTCTTGGTTGACAATGGCAGCGCTATAAACATCATGTATCGGGACACAATGGTCAAGTTGGGTTATTCGCCGAATCAGCTGCAGCAGAGCAGTTGTACCTTCCATGGTATAGTACCCGGTGTGTCTTGTTCCCCAATGGGTAAGATATGGGTAGATGTGCTGTTTGGTACCAAGGACAATCACAGACTTGAGAGTCTCGATTCGAGGTGGTAGACTTGGAGAGCCCATACCATGCTCTGCTTGGCAGGCCGGCATTAGCCAAGTTCATGATATCCACTCATGTTGCCTACCTCAAGATGAAGATGCCTGGCCCGAATGGTATCATCACTGTCGCGGGAGATTACAAGAAGGCCATACAGTGTGCCACTGTCGGTTCCACCTTAGCCGAGTCGCTGGTGATCCAAGCTGAGAAGAGCAAGATGCATGAAGTAGTGGCGATGGCGAAGTCAGCTCAGCTCGGCGTGCTGGCTATGACCAATCCGGATGCAGGTGCAACATTTGAGGTGCCCAAGGAGACAAAGAGGATCCCCATTGACCCGGAGAATCCGGAGCGCATGGCCATCATTGGTGCCGGATTGGGCGAGAAATAGGAAAGCGCGCTCTGTCACTTCCTCCGTGAGAATCGGGATATCTTTGCATGGTCGGCTAAGGACCTGCCTGGTGTTCCGAGGGAGTTGGCAGAGCACTCTTTATTTGTCCGACCGGATGTGAAGCCGGTGAGGCAACCGACTCGTCGTCTTTCAGATGATCAAAGAAAAGTGGTGCTTGATGAGCTGGCTAAGCTACTTGCAGCCGGATTCATTATGGAGGTGTTGCATCCAGACTGGATATCCAATCCGGTTCTGGTAGAGAAGAAGAAGGATGAACCAGCGGTGATCAAGGTGTGGCGTATGTGCATCGACTTCACCAACCTGAACAAGGCGTGCCCGAAAGATCCGTTTCCTTTACCTCGGATTGATCAAGTGATCGATTCTACTGCTGGGTGTGAGTTGTTGTCTTTTATTGATGCGTACTCTGGTTTTCACCAGATACCACTGAACCCAAAGATCAAATAAAGACTGCTTTTATTACCCCGTATGGGGCGTATTGCTATCGTGTCATGTGTTTCGGTTTGAGAAATGCCGGTGCAACTTATCAGAGATGTATGCAGAAATGCTTACACTCTCAAATGGGCAAAAATGTGCAAGTGTATGTCGATGATATCGTCATTAAATGTCGTGGTGGGATCACGGCAGATGCCATAGGTATGGCTAAGATGGGACCGAATGGTCGTTGGGGGAATCTGGGGAGGGTTTATGCACTCAAGAAGTGCACAAGCAAGAACACGTAAGCAACCGCAAGAACATGAACTGGAAACCAAGAAACCAAGAACACAAAGCACACCACGATGTACCCTGCTTTGGGGCCCTCTTGTGGAGGTAACACCCCTACTGCAGCACTATCCTACTTGGTGTATAGCTCACGGTGACAAGTACAAGCTGCTCCTCGAGCTGTATGATGATACAAAGGTGAGAACTTGAGGTGGAAGATGAATCTACAAGGGGGGAAAAGGAACTCCACGCTCGGATCCGAGGTATCCCAGGGGATTCCGAGGTTCCTCTCTCGCTGTTGATTATGGATGCCTCCCTCTGAATATCCTTCACTCCCTTGGTCGATCGACCCCCCAAGCAGGAGGGGTGGAAGCCCATTATATAGGCCAGCCGAGTTACCGTTGTGCCCCTCGCTGAACACTGTAGCCATGCCTCTGCTTTGGTCATCACTGTACTCCTGTCAGGGACATGACATGGCCTGCCCATCCCCTGCATCACCACAGTAGAGCTAGGACGTCCCCTCTGGCAGAGACAGGACGTAGCCACACCGTGCTACCTCGTAGCCTTTTCCCCGGATCTCGCGTGGTCAGCGGTCAGAGACGTGCAGCCCCGCAGAACCCGGGGCACGCCTCTGCCTGGCTCTGTGACAGACGCTCCCGTGTCAGGCGGGAAGTGACAGGAGCATTGACTCCTACCCGACCTACGGCCTCTTGCCTTGGTTAGCCCGGCACGAATGTGTCGGGCTCCTTACCTCGGGTCTTGTACTTAAGATCTGAGCAGGTCGGACTTTACTTCCTTCAAACAGCTTCTCCTGCACTCACCATATAAACCATAGCACCGAGGTAGTTAGGTCGGCTGATCATAGCTCGGATTATGAACCTCAGCCCATGCCCACGGGATACCTCGGACCCCTCTGGGCCAAGATAGGTCGACCTTTACATTCTCCAGGTCAAGATGAAGCTCGGACACTCCAGGCCCAAGCAGCTCGGCCCTTTCCGTACCTCGGCACACCTTTAAACTCAACTTATGCCAAGCCTTGACCCTACCCGGGGGTAGCCCCCCGACATCAAAACTAAAGAAAAACGCACTCTCCTCGAGGATCTCGAGGAAACATTTGTGAACTTGAGAAAGTATCGGTTAAAATTGAATCCGATAAATGCACCTTTGGTGTCCCGGCCGGAAAGTTGCTCGGTTTCCTTGTATCGAGCCGAGGTATTGAGGTGAATCCGGCTAAGATCCGAGCCATAGAAAACATGAAATTGCCTAAATGTCTAAAAGATGTGCAAAAGTTCACCGGGTGTCTAGCCTCGTTGAGTCGGTTTGTGAGTCGGCTAGGAGAAAAAGCCTTGCCCTTGTATCAGTTGATGAAAAAGAGCACCGGGTTCACATGGACCCCGCAGGCAGACTCGGCTTTCAATGAGCTAAAAAAGATGTTGTCCACTGCACCAATTTTGGCATCACCTTTGCCGAATGAGCCAATGCTACTTTACATTGCGGCCACTAACCGGGTCGTAAGTGTGGTGATAGTGGTAGAGCGAGAAGAGGAGGGTAAATCCGTGCAGAGACCGGTGTACTATTTAAGTGAGGTGATCTCAACCTCAAAGCAGAATTATCCTCACTACCAGAAGATGACATATGGTGTATACCTGGCGGCCAAGAAGTTGAAACATTACTTCCAGGAGCACCCGATCACCGTAGTATGCGAAGCTCCAATCTCGGAATCATTGGGTGCAAAGATGCGACTGGCCGAGTTGCCAAATGGGCAATAGAAGTGTCTCCTTACACCCCGCATTATGAGAGAAGAGATGCTATCAAGTCTCAGGCTTTACCGGATTTCCTTTGTGACTGGGCCGAGATGCAGTATGAGCCACCCAAGCCGGATTACAATTACTGGAAGTTGCACTTTGATGGCTCCAAAACCAAAATCGGACTAGGTGCTGGGATAGTACTCACATCACCGAAGCAAGATCAGTTGCGATATGTGTTGCAGATTCATTTCTCAGCATCAAACAATGTGGCCGAATATGAGGCACTGATCCATGGGCTTAATGTGGCTAGGACATCGGCATCCGCCGGATAGAATGTTTTGGTGATTCAGATTTAGTGGTGCAGCAGTCTTCTGGAAATTGGGATGCCTTGATGCCAATATGGCACTATATCGGTTTCATGTCCAGAAAATTTCAGGATTTTTTGAAGGCTGCGAGTACAAGCACATACCTCGGCTGGAGAACGAAGCTGCTGATATCCTGTCAAAGCTCGGGTCGTCTAGGGATGCAATCCCACCCGGGATATCCTTGAATCACCTAAGGATCCCTTCAATCAAGCCTTCGCCTGATTCCGAGTCAATTTTTATCCCAAAGCAAGAATCTGAAGCTGTTCCTATGAATGTTGATGTCGGGTACATTTGGGAAGACCCGGGGACTGCATGGCGAGACTCGGGGACTGCGCACCGAGACTCGGGGAATGATACCAATCTTAGGGAAGAGGAGAAGAGAGGAAGATGGTGCTAACCGAATCTTAGGGAATGGACAGAGACTGATAGAAGAAATAATGGCGGCCGAACCAGTGGAAATAGATGAGCACTTATTCCCTTTGCATCCAGTACCGGAGTGGGCTGAAGAAATCATGAAGTTCATGTCGGAGGGGAGTTTGCCAAATGATGAAACCGAAGCTAGGCGAGTGCAGAGGAGGTCCAAGGGTTACACCATCATCAACAAGGAGTTATACAAAAGGAGTGCAACCGAGGTGCTACACGTTGCGTGGAGCCAGCCGAGGGCAAGGAGATGCTCCTGGAGATACATCAAGGAGAATGTGGGCATCATTGCAGTACAAGAGCCCTGGTGGCTAAGGTATTCCGGCATGGGTTTTACTGGCCCACTGCTCATGCAGATGCAGAGGACATAGTCCGAAATGTGAAGGATGCCAAAGGTTTGCCAAGCAGACACACCTACCCGCATCGGCGCTCAAAACAATTCCTATCACTTGGCCATTTGCTGTGTGGTGTTTGGATATGGTGGGAGAATTCAAGCCGGCTAGAGGTAACATGACACATATGCTGGTGATGGTGGATAAGTTCACCAAGTGGATAGAGGTGAAACCAATCCGGAAAGTGGATGGTCATTCGGCTGTAACTTTCCTGAAAGAAATCATTTTGAGATACGGTTACCCCATAGCATCATCTCGGATAATGGCACGAACTTTGCTGTGGGAGAGTTTGCCCGATTCTGCATGGATAAGGGGATCCGGTTAGACATAGCCTCAGTGGCACACCCAGAGTCCAATGGACAGGTGGAAAGATCAAATGCTTTGGTATTAGCGGGATAAAAGCCGGTTAATGGAACCTCTGGTAAAGACTCCGGGGTGCTGGATAGATGAGATACCATCAGTACTATGGGGTCTAAGGACCACGCCGAATCGGTCAACTGGCTATACGCCATTTTTTCTGGTCTATGGGGCAGAAGCAGTGCTACCCACTGACATAGAATATGATGCACCAAGGGTGACAATGTATACCGAAACCGAGGCAAAAGAGGCCCGGGAAGATGCAGTGGATCTGCTAGAGGAAGCAAGAGAATTGGCCCTATCTCGGACAGCAGTATACCAGCAGGTCTCCGACGTTATCATAGTCGGAAATCAGCCCTCGAGTGTTTCATGAGGGAGATCTAGTACTAAGGCTGGTGCAGCGCAGCAAAGGCCGACACAAGTTATCACCTCCATGGGAGGGACCATTCATTGTGAGCAAGGCTATGCACAATGACTCGTACTACCTTGTAGATGCACAGGAACCAAGGAGGATGGCCTGGACAGACCCGGAGAAGAAACCAAGCGACCCTGGAATGTAGCTCTGCTTCGACCCTTTTACTCTTAAGGGGCGCAATGTATGTATCTCAGTTTATCATAAATGAAATTTCGGCAATCCGAGTCTGGACTCGGGGACTGCCTCGTCCTTATGCATGTGTTTTTTATTACTGTTTTGTCCATACCGTTCATGTGTCGGATTGCTTTGAACCTCGTCCCAAAATTCAAGTAATGTATGCTGTGTTGTTGATCTCGTGACTCGACTGACAAACACCAAAATGGTAGTCAAGAGCAGAGGTTGGGGAATATGGGAAACATGAAAATGGACTCGGGGACTCGGTCCAAAACCGATTCGGCACATGTCGTTTACTAACCCCTGTTATTTCTTTTTTGTTTATGTTAGATGATTCTAAACCACAACTCGCATGTTCAAGTATTGTATGCTATGATTCCTATCTTGTGACTCGACTGTCAACACCTAAAAGGTAGACAAGAGCAAAGATTCGGCAAAAATAGTAAACAAGAAAACAGACTCGGGGACTCGGTTTAAGATGATCCAACATAAACCTAGTCCGGATCACATTAAGCAAAATAAAAGTAGTCTCGGAAGAACTTAAATTGTATATTACATCTGCTCCCGGCATACCGGGGATTTAATGTTTTTCATTAAGATAATTCAGGAAGAAGGAGCCTGGTTGCAGGAGACTCGGTTGCAGGGATGGACTCGGATGTTGGAGGAACCTCGGTTGAAAGAGGACCCTCACTTGCAGGAATGACCTTGGACGGAGAGCTTGAAGGCTTGGCAGACTCGGAAGCATCCGGATCAACTGAAGTCTTGGCGGTCTTGACTAAAGCTTGTTCGGCAGTCTCAGCCGAGTCAGTGGCTGGCGTCTTGGAAGTCTTGGCTGGAGATTGTTCGGCAGTCTTGGCCGAGTCGGAAGCTGGCACTTTGGTGGACTTGATACGAGGTTGTTCGGCAGAGTTAGCCGAATCACCAGACTCGCCCTCAGACTCGGCGTATTCGTCAAGGGAGGCATCGTCCGATTCCTCTTCTTCAGATTCTTCCCCATCCGAGTAGACCGGAGCGTCCAGATCAAGATGCTTTGTGTTTGCAAATTCGGCCATAAAGTTGGCAGCTTCTTCGCGGATCTTGATCCGGTTCGGATCTGAAGCCCATGAAGAACCCTCGCGAAGGAGCGCACTTTGACGAGATCAATCAGCTCATACCAAGACATGATAAATAGCAAAGCTGCGTCAGCACCAGCGCGGGCGGACGAAGATCTCCACTGCTTTAACCGGGTCTCGCCTGATCCAGGTCTTTGATTAGCTCGTCCGCAGACCGGACTTGCCGGGCTTCAGGAAACAAGACTCGGTGAGCTTTGAGACTTGCATTGAACAGATCAATGTGGGACTCCTTCAAAGGAGCAATCCGAGCTTTAAGTGCAGTAATGTGATCTTCGATATCCCACGTCTCTGGTAGGGGAGCTCCAGCTAACTTAGCTCTCTCAGCTCGGGCATCTCTCACAGCTTTGGCGGCTTGAAGCCGGATGCTGGTAAACTCTCCTACATTCAGATAAGCTAACACCGAATTAAACGAGAGGGAACACGAAATTATGTGTCGGATAAGAGCAGAGGAGAAAGAGGAGATTCGGCAAACTTACGATCCATGTCTTCATTGAGGCTAGCAAGATCAGCCAGCCATTTGCGCTGACCGCCTTGTGAGCAGCCAGATCATCTTTCGCCGCTTTAGCTTCGGCTTCAGCGTCTGCAACGACCGTTTGGATTTTCTTGTCCAATTCGGCCCGCTTCGCAAGCCCGGCTTTGAAAGTATCTCGCTCCTTCTGGATCGAATCTTTCTCACTGCAGCATATCCCGGTCTTTCTTGAGCTTGGCCTTCACTTTTCCAACCCGGTCAAGCTCCCGCTGGAGCCGAGTCACTTCTGACTTTTCCTCCGATAAAGCGCGCTTGTGCTCCTGATCTTTCTTTTTCATCTCCTCACCTTGCGCCTCGAAGGAAGTTTGGAGGGCCTGGTGTTGCAGGACTAGCTGCTTAAAGATCCGGCTGCGAGCAGTCGTGGTTTCCTGAAAGAAAAAGGTTAATGGCGTAAAAAGAGTCTCGGGGACTGGCACCCGAGACTATTAAAAACTAGCAAGATGGAGCCAAAACGAATCTCGGGGACTGGAGGCCCGAGATTGATAAAAAGAGTTGACCGACTCAATTGGAAAAGAGACTCGGGGACTGGGAGTCCCGATTTTTCGGCTAAGACAAAATTCATGATCAAGTTTTTAGAGATTCAAGCCGAATGACTTTCTTACTCGGAGGAGTATCAGTCGTTCGACCCGAATCTCGGGGACTGGGAATAGTGCAGATTGATCATGATAAAATAAAAGCAGATTCGGCAAAGTTACCTCGAGACCCGGTTAGCTTCACGACCGAGGCCTGCACAGAGTGTAGAGATTGAAACATCCGGCTAGGGCCAGCCGGATGTGGCGACGCTGAAGTAGAGGAGCCTTCGGCAAGGTCAGCAGCATTCCAAGCTTTAACGAATTCCTCTGCGGAGCCGAGGTTGTCGCCGCTCGGAGTGCGGAGATTCGGCAGACCTGGCCACTAAGTCGGGCGCGAGTAATCGCCTCAGAGAGTTGATCATGCACCCGAGTCACTGATGGAGTGAAGGAAACCTGCTTGCTAGCAACCACCTGCTTATCCGAGGTGGTTGGAGTTGTGCCAGAGGCGGCTGAGTCGGCTTAGGTAGAGGCGATGCGCCGGGGTCTTGGCTGGATCTGGCTGTCTCGGTTGGTTCTGGGCTTGTTGTGGTGGTTTAAGTACTTCTGTTGCTGCTTCTGCTGCTTCTCGAAGTTTGTTGCTGCTGTTTTTTCTTCTTCTGCTGCTCTTGATTCAGCAGAGCTTGAGCCTTGGGGGTAGGGCGAGGATCCGGCTTAGGCAAAGACTTAGCCGAAGTCTTAGTTTTTCCTTCTCCAACTCCTTCAGAGGGCGTGGCCAAGTTGAATCTCGGGTAGGAGCCGAGATTTCCTTGTTCTCCAGGTCAGTAACCGACTCTGGAATGAGAGTCGGCGGAGGAGTTTGGCAGTTGTGGCACGCGCGGGAGAGGTGACAGCCTTTCAGGAGACTGGTTCTCCATGGCCGTATCCAGTGGGGAATGGGAGAAAGAATGGATGAATGAGTTTGCTCGGTGACGAGACGTCACTACATAGAGTAAAGTAAACAGTTAACTCGGATAAAGATGACTCGGATAATAGAGGAAGAAAGCAAATGAAGTTGGCATTACCCCTTGGTGGTAGGCATGGGCTTGAGCCGATTCGGCTTGAAGGCAGCTTTCTTCATTCTCTTGGCTTGAGGGGCATCTGATCCGGACGCGTCATCGCGTTTCCGAGATGTCCCTTGAGCATCCTGTTTGGCTGGAACACAAGGTGTGACCATGAAATCGGAATGCATCAATGGGATCTAGGATCCAGCAATCATCATCTTCATCTCGGAAATGTTGTAAATAGTCGATTGCTTACCCTTGCGGATGGGCTTGGCGCGCGGAATCGGCAAATAATCGTCCGTATCCGCATCCTCTTCGCCCTCGCGCAGCGGGCTGCGATCCGGTCCCCACACTTTGGTGGAGAGATCTCCATCTTCGGTGATTTGGCGGTCGAACAGCTGCAGTAGAGTCAAGGCAAATCTGGATTAGTCCGATGGTATTTTGATGAAGTATGGATTAATTCGGAGAATGGTGAACTAACCTGTGGTGGAAGTGCATCTCGGTGGAACGGCTCCACGCCCCACCACTTGTCCGACATCTCGGTGTAGGCAATGGCGTTTACCCGTCTCTTGACGGAAGCTCTGGTGAGGTCATGTTTGCTGATCCGGGTAGGATCTAGCAGACCACTCATGTGGCAAATCTTGTGCTCACGTTGTTGAAGAGGACTGACCCGGCGACAGACGAAGGCCCGGAGGAGATCGTCCGAGAGCAGGCCCTTCTCCAGAAAATCCTCCAGAGTTTGATGTATGATTTGAAGCTCCGCAAGAGTGTCAGCCGGATCATATCTGAAGTTTAATTCGGCTGTGGGGGGCTCGATCCTGAACTCGGGCAAGTTGAGAGCATCATGGCCTTCAACGCTCTTCACGTAGAAGAAGGACCTTTGCCATTTCTTGCAAGTATCCAGGCCAGTGATCCGGGGAAAGATGGAGCCCGTCCTCGGAGTAATGCTAGCCGAACCACAAGCGGTCATCACCTTCGGGTCACTGCCCGGGATAGTCTGTTTCCGGAGGTGGAAGTACTTCGCCCAGGTTTGGACAGTCGGCCAGAGACCGAGATATCCCTCGGTAAAGGAGGTAAAAGCCGACAGGGAGACAAAGGCGTTAGCCGGAAGGTGGTGAGGCTGCAGGCCAAAGAAGTCTAGGAAAGCCCGGAAGAAGTCACTCGCCGGGAGTCCGAATCCGCGCTCGAAGTGCGCTAGAAATACAACGCGTTCACCCGGTTGGGTGACCGGTTCGAGTTCCTTCCCCGGTTTTCGGCATATAACTTTAGGTGTTATACGCCGGGTGCTCAGCAGCCATTCCAGGTCATCATTTGTAACATCGGAACCCTCCCAACTGCCGGGGGGCAGCTTCGGCATATCCGAATCAGTCCTGCAAGAAATCGGAGATAGCCGAGTTAGGAGATTCGGAATCTCTAAGTCCAGAAGAAATCGGATAATGGTGTAACCGAATCAGGTGTAAAGCGATTCGGTAGAAGCTATCCCGGATAAAGTTGTCTAGTTATACGGAAAAGTAATTCGGCTAGTAAAAACACCTTTTCGTGAGAATCTAGGGTTACGCAAGATCTACCGCAGCAGTAAAATAGAGAGGAAATCCCGAGTAAAAAATATGGTGGAACTGCTCAAGCGGTGGCAAGCCAAACTAGGGCAATCTAGTGCAAAACCTGGAAAGGAGATCTAGGGAATGCACTAAGGCGTGACAATGGACTCGTACGCGAGTGAATCTACAAGAAACAGGCGCAAGTTCCCGCGGGATATGAACTTGCTGAGGTCGCCATGGCCGGAAGAAAAGGAACTTACGGTTGCGATGCGGCGAGGAAGAAGCTCGGTGAAGAAACGGCGGTGCAGGGCGCGGTGCGCGGCTCCGGCGAGTTTTCTCCGGCGTTGTCGAGGTCTCCGGCGCGGTGAAGTCGCGAAGGCGAGATCGCAGCGGCGTCAATGGCACGGATGGAGTTCTTGAAGTAGGAAGTGCGGGGAAGAAGAAGAGGAACCCCGCACCCCTATATATAGCCGCTTGCTGGTAACTGACGCACTACCGCGCGGTTTTCGGGGCATGGCCGGATCAAGTGTGCCATAAAATCTGTGGTCGCAGCTGTGGCCGTATATTTCAAGCACATGGTGGGTCACAGAATTGGAAGCGGTCGTGCGGATCGAGTGTGCCGGTCAGCGAAGAAACCAAGGAGACGCGGTCATTTAGTCAAACACACTCGAATACCTGGTGGACCCGGATGGCGTGCTGATAATGGCATGTCAGATCAAAGACCCGGATTACGGGGCTTTGTGCAGAGATTCCCAGCCAGCTGTCCCAGGAAATCCTGAGACAAAATTATTCGATATGAGATTCGGTTAAGGTGTTTGTTTTTAACCTGCTACGGCCCTACATCCGAGGCTGTAGGACCGCAACAGCTTCGGGGACTACTGTCGGGGGGCTGCCCCCGGGTAGGGAAAAGAGATGGTGTTAAGAACTGTAATGAGTGGGCCGGATAAGGTCAAGCCGGATCTCTTGGGCCGGATCCCTGGGACCGGATCACTTGCGCCGGATCACTCGGGCCGGATAACTCGGGAGAGTCAGTTAGCTCTCAATCATGCTAAAGTGCAGGGAGAGACCGAAGGGGATCCGACAAAGGCTTGCCGGATCAGAGGAAGGATACCGGCTTAACTTAGCCGGGTTGGTCAGGAAGGATCCGGCATAAGGCGATGTCGGATAGTGCACAAAGGCTGAGTAATGTCAGTAAGTTTACGGGTCCTGCAGGCCTCCTGCCCGAGGTTCGGAAGACAGCCAAGTCGAGCCACGGGTTTTCCGGGTCGCTAGGCCCTAGGCGCTGACTCGGCTAATTCGGGAAAGGGCAGTGGCCTAGACTCCGGTGGGCTACGCTGGCTTAAGCTCAAAGAGGAAAAGATAGACCTGCCGTTGGACTGACGATGAGCTGGACTGAGTGACAGTAGCCAGAGCTTGTCCTGTTCCTCTTGTCCATGCCATTATCATCTCCGGCCAGGGGCAGAAAGGTAATCCGGTTAGTGTATAAATAGACAAGCACATCCTCCAGTGCGAGGAGGGACGAAGGAGAAGCCTCATTTCCCCCTTTCTCCATCTTCCGCCTAGAGCTCTCGCCATTGTTGCTTCATACAGCTCGAGGAGCACTTTGTACTTGTCACATTGAGATATAAAGAGAGTAGGCTAGTGCTGCAGTAGGGGTGTCACCTCCACAAGAGGGCCCCGAAGCAAGGTACATCTTGGTGTGCTTTGGTTGTTCTTGGTTTTGCTTGTTCTTACTTGTTCTTGCGAGTTCTTCGTTGTTCTTCATGCGTGCTTCTTGAGCGCACACACCCTCCCCGGATCCCCCAACGTCCTAGCGAGCCCCCAACTTAAGCCATCCTATGGCATCTGCCGTGACACCACCACGACAGGGAACATGTTGTTTTGATCATTTCCCAACGGCCTTGTAGTGATCAAAAGGTCCGAGGCACCGTTCGGCCATTGCGTGGCATGAGTTGGAAGAACTTGTCCTCCACTCTTTGCCAATACCGATCCTTGGTTTGATCATTGCCGTGAGTTGCATCGAGAGAAATACTCTCCCAAGCACGGATCAATGTTTGGTCCTCCAAAACGGTGTAATTCGTACCTCTCCGGGAAAGTGTTGTCCCCTCCACCTCCTCGACCTCGTTGTCTTCTTCGCCCGCACCACCATCGACGCCACCGTCGGCCTCGTTGTAGCCGAAATTGCCGAGCGGAGAGTTGTTGATCTGAACCGACCCAAGCATGTCCATGAAAGCTTGCGTGCTGCAATTTGGAAGAACAATTTCGGTAGTAGCAAGCATAATTTCACAAATAGGCGGCGGAGGGTGGTTTGTTCATACCTTTCGGTCCCGGAGACATTCGCGGACGTAGGTTCGTCTGCAGCAGCGGCGGTGCTGACCCTGACCTTCCGCACGGGCGCCCTCTTCTTCGGAGACGCGGCGGCGGAGTGCCCGCGGCAGCGGCGGCGGCGCCGGTAGCCGCAAGTAAGATTTGGGACACGCCTGCGGTCCCCAGTCTTCTCCGCTTCGTCTGCGCCAATGGAGGAGCAGCGGCGGCGACGGCGGTGCCGAGCTCTGCCCGGCCAGCTGGATCTGTCGATGGCGTAGTCCCGACCGGGACGGTCACCAGGTACGGGTCGGAGGAGCTCATGGCAACGATGGGGTAGGGCGCGCGATGGCCGGAGTGGGGAAGAGAAAGCGGTGGCGGCGGCGGCGGTTCGGGGGCTGAATCTTCCTTCGCGCCAACGATAGCAGAGGATGCGGATCAGTCTGCGGGCCGGTGAGGAAAACCTAGCTTTCACGGTTTCGAGGGCCGGATTCACGGGGCCCCTCAAAATCTTTTGTGGGTCGGGGAGTTTTGAGGGTTCTGCTCTTTGCGTTTTTAAGGATTCGAATCCGCATCCGGCGGTTATTTTGCGGGTTTTGCGGGTTATTTTGCGGGTTATTTTTCTAGCTGCGAGTTTCCAAGTTGGGTGTGCAGCTGTACTTGTACATGAGGGAATAAAAGGCCCAGGTATCGTTACACGAAAATCATCAAGGCTTGCTTGCTCTGCCCTATGGGCTATGGTCTGGGTCATCGCGTAGCCCAGTCGTGGACGCCGCTTTTTGTGGGCCGGTCGAACAACCAAGCTCAGGCAGCTTCCCCCAGGAATTTGGGCCCTTCTCGCCTTGTCCAGGCCATATCGAACGATCCCGTATTTCCGTGTTATTACGCCGACGAGCACGAACTACGAAGAGGGGGAACCGCTGGAGAAAATGTGGGCTATGGATGGCGCTTGTCTGTCCTTTGTCAGACCAGTGGCTAACGGGAACAGCTACTCCCGTTAGACAAGTGAATGAACAAGTGACCAGTGGACCAGTGGCGCTTGTCTAGCATCAACGAGAGCAATGTTGAGATGCTCCGGTCCGCTGCACGTACACAACAGCATCTTCAGCCAGCGAGCTGCCGCCACGAGCTCTCTAGATCCTCGTCGGAGAAGATCATATCGGAGCTCTCTAGATCCTCGTCGGGAATCGGCAGTCCCCCTCCAGCTAGCGCGCGGTGCATGCATCGTCTTTTTCCTCTCATGTGGGGGCGGGGCTGCACTGTTATGGGCACTGCCGCAGCGCTGCTAGTGACCGGGTGCCCGTCCCGGTGGTTTGTAGCCTTGTGCCGCTTTGGTTCCGGTAGATTGACGCCGGAGCTCTGCGGCACCTGGCTGGCCGGAGGCGGAGCTACTGTGTCGCCGTACGTACCTGCTGGTTGTCTGTCGCTCTTGTTCTTTCCTTCGCACGGAATTGTCACCCCTTGTCTGTCGGTCGATCTGCAGCCCGTGGAATTGTCACCCCTTGTCCACGCATTTGCACTCATGCACGCACCATCAACAGTTGCTACCGGTACGACAGCATACCGAGCTGGGTCCACTTAAATGTGTCGGTCCACTTCGATCCAGAGTGAAGGAGAGCCGCAGCGGGGTTGCTTTCTGGACATCCATCGAGCATTCTAGCCGGCCGACCGGCCGACACCTATCAAGTCATGGTGGACGAGCATTTCGGACAAGTGCACCCGAAACCGTAAAGCTATGAGACCTCCCTTACCATGCTCAATAGTTGGACAATTTGGAACGACAGAAACACGAGTGTCTTCCGCAACAAGTCCGCACCCCCGCCAATTCTATTCGCCAACATCAAGAACGAGGCTAAGTTTTGGGTCACCGTGGGGCCGAAACATTTGAGTTAGAATATAGGAGACTAGTCCCTTTTCTTGTGGCCATGTACTTGGCCTCTTTTCCTTTCCTTGCCAAAACTCTCCTCTTATTTTATTATTAATTTTCATTCCCAATTGCGGGCCTTTTGGCTCCTTATGTCGAAAAAAACCTCTCCTCTTATTTAAAGGATAGAGTCAAACCTTTTGCTTCCATTTAAAAAAAACATTGTGTTATGAATTCAAAATCAAATTTAATAAATTTTGACCACGTACATAGAAAAATATCAACACGTACAATATATTTTCCATATTATATGTATATATGACATTATAGATGTTAATATTTTTTTCGTATATATTTGGTCAAATTTCGAAATTTTGACTTTGAAAAACAGTAAATAAAAATGGAAGGAGTATGATATGCCGTCGATCGACCGTTTTTGCTTCGTTTGTCCCGCCGCATGGAGTTGGCAAGGCATAACTAGTTAGTATGATCATAGTCGTTGACCTCCCAGCATGCACGCACGAGCACGAGCAACTGAGTAAGTTTATATGTACACGGAGCACCATGGCCGTTAGGTGCGGGGAGGCAGTCGCGGCACCTGTGATGCAACGGCCGATCGAGCCAGGTGAAGGCAACCCGGCACCTCCCTCTCCTTCTCCGGCGCCGACGACGGCACAGCACGGCGCGAAAAAGCTTCCGGGACGTTCCTGCGAGCGTGCGTCGGGCCGAGCTGGAGGTGACACGGCGACAGACAGGGAAGCGCCACCTTCCGATCGATCTCCCCGGATCGCAACGGACAGCAATGGCCGGTCCCTATATAGCTAGGGAATGTGCAGCTCCGGGCGCGCGGCCGGCTAGACCCTACCCGTTGCTGTCCTATTAGCGTATGCATGCCTACGATGACATGACTCGCTAACTATACCCCTTTAACTATGCCACGTCGGCCTCCATCCGTACGTGCATGCATGCGTAAGCTCCTACATATGCTTGAAAAATACACACGAAATATCAAATATGAGTGTAAATGAAAGGTATAAGACACACGAAATATGAGTGAAAATTTCCTCCTCCCGGGCACTAGCGCTCCCTTTGAATTCTGAGCTACTACATAAAAATGAGAAATGTACAAATCAAAGTAGAGTTGTTTCAAATTTCCTAATTTTGTTATTTTTGTGTAGCCCATAATATAAAGAATTTCGTATTGTTGATTTTGCACGCTTATAGTATACATTATTGAGAACATGTAGAATTTTTTTCCAGATTGTTTTGATTTTTTTTAATGGAGGGAACACTGGTGCTCGGGAGCCAAAGTCGTTTTTCGCACGAATATGAATTTGTTTCTAGAAATATGCAAACAAAAATATCACAATAGTCGAGAGGTTATCTTTAATTGACGTGAATTTTTTGTGTATTTAACAACAAATTATGGTGACGTGGATAAAAGGCTACAAAAGTAGATCGATGACGTGGATAGATTATATGTAGAATACACTATAATTGATAAATTTTAGTGGGGTGATATGGACAATTGATTGGTCAAAAGAATGGATGATCTGGATAGCTTGCATGTTGAGATAGAAAAAAAACATGTTAGTGGGGTTTTCTTTGATAAAAAGTATAGATAGATATCATATCGTCTATGTTCATGTCACGGGAGACTAGCTAATTGGTGCAACCATAGGCGAAACATTTCATGGCCGTATATTCTTTTTTGTCAAAGGTTACCATGTTAAGATCAATCTTATATTAAGTACTTTCGGTGTGTGTGTAATAACACAACGTCATAATCTTGTTGAGACATTAAATATGCACCTACCATGTCTTGGATGGGGAGTTTTATTATTTGCTGACGACAATTCAGAATAGGGTGGGCAAATGGCAAAAAGTGTCGACAACAGGAGGAAGGTGTCGATTTTCTCTTTTCTCGGTAACATTCCGAAATATGCCATGGGCTTCTATTTGCTATCTGAGAGGACACGATATAAATTTGACATGGCTCGCATTTTTTACTGCGCGAAGGCACGAGCGGACAAAACAAATATCATATGGTTAAATGGTCCTAGATGAGTAGACCGAAAGAATTTGGTGGCTTAGATTTGATTGAAAGTAGATAAGAGAATGCGTCCTTGGTTGCTAAATGGATTATCAAACCTGAATATCTCGAACCTGAATTCTGAAGGTGTGGCTTGATGGTTTGGTTTTTGGTTGGTTGGTGTTGAATGTTATCTTACGCGAGCATGTTATGGGATTGATATGGGTATCATTTTCCTCTATATATTTGAGCTAAGTGGTGGCTTAGCCGTGACTCATATGTGAGCATTTTCCTTTTGTTTCGAGTTTCTCTTAGTAATCTTTACTATTAAATGGGAGTTGGTGATGGTGTAACCCATGGCAGAATTTTTCTGCCTCCCGATTCTGCCCTCCGCGGACCAATTGTGTGCCGGCCCAAATAAAACAAATCAATTACTTGCCAAATAACGCATCAACCAATTGTGTGCCGGCCAAATAACGCATCAATCAAGGAATAAATTGTGTGCCGGCCCAAATAAAACAAGTCAATTACTTGCCAAATAACGCATCAATCAAGGAATACACAAGTCAATTACTTGAATGTGAGTTGTCAAGATGTTCGTATTTCTCACCATGATGGCAGAAACGATATGTTGCTGAACCTGAGCAAACTTACGCAATCACACATATACCTGAAGCGTTGGAGAGGTCAGAGGAGAAACACGAGCAGAAGAACCCCCCATCCTGACAATGATTAATTCTATCAAATAATTATCCTAGATTGCAGGAGCTAGATAAAATAAAAAATTATAGAATATGTGGAGGATAACAGAGTAATGTTGTACCAACAGAATAATCTTGTGAGGATACGGGATATATGTGGAGTCCTGTCTACAATTTCAAAGTATTTGTACACAACTGACGATGGAAATACAGAGCAGGCTCAACCTTTAACAAATAGGTTCACCTATTAAAGTCTTCCATGGTTTTGGGGGAAACAAAGCTGGCCTATGAAACCACCTTAGTTCATTGGTATCGCTACAGATCAAATAAAGAAGGCAACATGAGATATTATCTGATTCATTTCGCAAAAAAAAGATATTATCTGATTCGACACCTACCAAATACGAACTCATATTCCTAATCATCACGTACAAATATAAATAGGAATTACCTATTGTGTGTTTCCTCTCACAAATCCTCGGCGGCGTCAATCCGGCACCACGACGAATTGGCGACAAGGTTTGTTCCTTCACCAATGTCTCTGCCACCATCGATCCAATCCATGAAAGCTGCTCAGGGATCAGCGTCTGCCGCTGCGGCGTAGCACGGCACAGGGGTGACTGCATCAACAGGCGGCGTCCTGTCTCGATGTGCGCCATCGCCGGCCTCGCGCAAGGCTGCGGAGGTCTGGCTCGATATGTGCCATCGCGTGAGAGTTCGTAGAGCCGGAGGGCGCTGCACCGCAGTGCCAGAGGATGAGGGAGAGGCGCCATAGGTCGAGGGCGACTCGCCGGAGGTCGGTTCGTGTGAGCGAGGCGGTGATTTACGGAAGGTTCTGCGTGGAACGAGTCAGCAGCGTTAGGAGCGGGAGGGGGCGTGGGGAGCAGGCGGCGGGGATATGTGGGTTAAAGGACAAGGGAGAGTAGCCGGCAGTGAGGAGCTGACCTTCTTCAGCGGGTGAGCGCCGCCGGGCCGGGCAGGAGGAGGAAGGAGGCGCAGTCGAGGGAAGCGCGGGTCGGCCAGGAGGAGGAAGATCTCCTCTAGGTTCTCGTCTGCGAGGGCCGGGAGCGAGAGCTGCTTCCCCCAATCGTCTGTTGGCGGCGCTGGCGAGGCCATGGCGGGCGTGCGGCCGGCCGGCCGAGCGGGGAGGAGGATGGGGATCGATGGGAGGAGGATGGCGAGCGCCGGTCAATAGAGAGAGCGAGAGAGTGATGGTTGTCTTCATTTTTACAAAAAAAATGCCACCCCCTCACAAAAAAGCGTCTCCGATTTGATTTTTCTGTGCTTACAAATAATCCCATTATTAACTTTTTTAATATATATGTTTTTTACTTATATGCAGTTATGGAGACAAAAGGCACGTGGGTTTGGGACTCAAGAAGTTAATTCGATGAATTGCACGTGGGTTTGGGACGTACGATATTGAGTAATTATGTCATATCTTCTTCTAAAATCATGGTACTCTATTTTCTCCCTCGCCAACAACACTTCAAAAATCTTAGTAGTAATTTGCGTGAAGGAGCTCATGGCCAGAGAGAGAGAGATGGTAGTAATTTTGTATTCTTTTGTCTTGCATTTTTAAAACGGTAGTAGACACTAAATGAGATATTAATTGCTAGGCATATACCCCTTCGTGTCTGACCCAACGATGGCAGAGGTTCGAGCACTTCGGGACGGCTTAATCCTAGATGTCCAGATAGGGTGCAACATAATTAAGGTTAATTCTGACCGCATGGAGATGATCGACGTGAAGAAAAATGACGGAAAATTCGCTTGGTCCAGCTGCTGCTGAATACACCTTGCGTTTTCTTTTTTCAGAAATTGTTTTCTGTCATAGTTTTGGGGAAGCAAACATGGATGCTCATGTTTTAACTAGCCACGTAGAGGGTACTATGTCAGTTGTTTGGCAAGAGGAGCCCCCTGACTATCTTGTAAGCAATTTAGCGGATGATGTATAGTTGATTTCCAATTAAGAAAGTCCACCATGATGGCTTTCCCTAAAAAAGAGATAATTGCTAGGCTTTTGCCGACACTAGGGGGTCCTCCTTGTAGCAACATAAGAGGGGCATGTACAGCTAACCAAAGGGATCGATAACTTTGGTTGCATGTGTTCTCTGGTGTTTTGAGATGACAGGAGTACATGTTACATGTAGACATTCGTGCATGTTGAATATAAAACATACTTAAATTATTCATATGTTTTTTTATTATTCCGTAGCAACGCACGGGCATTTAGCTAGTTTCTTAGATTTTGGTGATTTTCCTGCTGCTTGTCTTTGTACTGGTATCCCAGATGGATATGTGATTTTCAATAAAAGCAGGGCTGATGCCTTCTCTCTAAGAATATGTTGACGGACTAAAGAGAAATCAACACTATGGGTAAATTTAAAACGTGCCCCGGCTTGATTATCTCTTTTGCAACAGTGATGTCGGATCGATCGAGAGAGGCCAGGTAGGTTACAGCGTCTCTTTCCCTCGCCAGGTCAACGCAAGGCTTCGTGGAAGGCAAGTGGGCCCTGCCGACGTGGCCACCCACGCGGGGACAGCACTGACAATGCCCCGACTGTCGGTGGAGCTTGGAATTCAGCTCCCGCTGTTCTCCTCCACGCTTCACACTCCAACTGCAACGGCTTTTCTTTTCTGAATTCTTCTTGCATTTTTCTCTCTTTATCCCTAAGCAACATTTTCATGGGAAATTAATCGTTCTCTTCAGAGTTTTCATTGCCTTATTCTTGGAACACATGGGTTTTGGAAGATTGAAATGATTTGTGAATTTCGTCAGATAAATCAGATGTATTTTCTCTGGAAGTGCATCGTATTATGGCGCAATCTTTCAGATGTAGAGGTACTCGTATGCACTGTTTGTACTGTTAGAACGGCGGCCATCCATGTTCATGAGAGATCGACGACCAATTGACCAGGTTTGCAAACGCAGTGCCTCGTTTTCTGATTAGATCCGATCACTGTTTGCTTTCCCAGTGCTCTATCATTGGGGTTTTAATTAATGGTCATATGGTCATCATTGTTTTGTTTGCTTTCTTTTTGTGATACTTTTTCTTTTGCTCGATAATAGAAATAAACAGGAGAATAAGCTGATTACGTCTTGACACGGACAGCATACCGGCACGGCGCTTCTGGGCATTACAGGAAGGAGGGTTGTTTGGGCCAAATCAATCTCTTCTTTAATCCCAATCTTCTTCAGTCATGCTTGGCCTGCCGTTTGATTATTTTTGTGTGAATTAGACCAAGTATGCATGGTGTAATCTCTTCATTGCAGAGCACGAAAAAAGAAGTGAAATCTCAAGCATATATTTGTCCAATCCAAAGTTGATCACAAAATATTATATAGTTAAATGTGCTGTTAGTTGTTTTCTTGCAGTCAAAATTCTTGAAGTCTGAAGTTTATACTTTTGGCCCAACAGCAAGATTCCGTTAATTATTCTTTGACAAGTCAATTTTGTTCTATACCTAGTGGTTGGAGCTAACCCAAATGATTAAGTATACTTCAATATGCATGCATGCCTTGGCGCGAATATCGTCCCTATGATAGATAATTCCATCTCCATGTGATCAGCCGCTTAACTACACTACACTGAGTAACAGTTTTAAAGGCGGTCGTTACATCAGTTTTTTTTCTTAAATGGCATCTCTGGCTTGATTAATTGATACGACTGAATAAATTTCTAATGTGCGATGGTTGAGACGTTATGTCAGAGGATCGATCACCATCTAACCGAACGAAAAAGAATCAAAGACTGGACCTTCATTTGGGACATTTTCTTCATTTGAAACAAACAGAAAACTGTCGGTAAGATATAGTAGAGACAACGAGAAGAGAAATATAAAACTTTTAAGAAGTCCTCTACTAATTGGTCATTTCAGATGGCGCCAAAATTGGCATCTAGAAACGATGCGCGGCGCATCCTTCCGACGAGCTTCTACAGTTACATCAGATCAGTTGAAGTACTGCCAAACTGTGTCATATATGCATTTTACATAATAATAATAATAATAATAATAATAATAATAATAATAATAATAATAATTGTATGACAGTAATTTAGCTAATCATTTTATTCTTGATTTTGATAATGTGTTTGCCATGTGGCTAGTGGGCTCTATTCTAATCGGCGTATATATTCCCCTTGTCCATTGCGCTTAAGCTCCCTCCTCATCAATCTCCCGCTCGCCACTAAATATTTCCTCCACTTCGCTAGCTGTCCATCCACCCGCCTCCAGCCTCCTCCTCATTCTTCTTTTCTTCTCCGATCCGCCATTGCCTCGATACGCGAGCTCGGACGAAGAAGTTTTTCCGCTTTGCCCCGGTCGCTTTGGTTTCCCGCCATTGTTGCTTGCCTTGCCGGCTGGGCTCGAGGAACCAAGTTACCTTTACAGCTGCAAAGTCGGGCCAATTTAGGAGGCAGCATGCTGGGAGCTAGCCCCAAGGCGAGGAAAAGCGCCGCAGTCGTGGAGCTAGGTTCGCTGTCGATGAAGAAGAAGAATCCTCCTCCTCCAGTACCGCCGGCGGTGGGGAAGGCGGCCGCCGCGCCAGCAGTGGGGAAGGTGGCCGCGGAGGAGGTGTGGGAGGTCCGTCCCGGCGGCATGCTGGTACAGAAGAGGGTCGACGGCGACGACGACGAGCCTGCGCTGGAGAGCGTTAAGCCGGTACCGACCATCCGGGTCAAGGCCAAGCACTGCGGCGTGACCCACGAGATCTACATCAGCGCGGAGGCGACGTTCGGCGAGCTGAGGAAGTTGGTGGCGGAGCGCGCCAGGGCACACCCTGAGGACCTGAAGTTACTGTACAAGGCCAAGGAGAAGGATCCCAAGGCGTTCCTCGACATGGCCGGCGTCAAGGACCGCTCCAAGATCACCGTCGTCGACGACCCCGAGGCCCGTGCCCGCCGCCTCCTCGAGGAGCTCCGCCAGGGCAACCTCCAGAAGGCCGCCAAGGCCGTCGCCGCCGTCGCTGCGGAGGTCGACAAGCTCGCGCCCAAGGTACCGTACCACGCACTTACTGCATTGCCAGCCGTGCCGTTCGCCCTCCATTAATGAACAGAGCAGAGGAGTTGAGTTGACCGGCGATTTTTTATTGGCAGGTGTCGGTGCTGGAGGCGTCGGTGCGGAAGGGGGAGAAAGTGGCGGAGAAGGACGTGGCGACGGTGACGGAGCTCCTGATGAACGAGCTGCTCAAGCTCGATGCGGTGGTGGCCGGCGGTGACGTCAAGGCGCAGAGGCGGGTGCAGGTGAAGCGGGTGCAGAAGTACGTGGAGACGCTCGACGCCGTGATGGCCAAGAACGCCGCCATCCCGCGCAAGTCCGGCGCGAAGAAGCAGGCAGAGCAGGCGCCGCCGCCCGCGAGGCAGCAGCAACCGCAGTCACAACGCCACCGTCAACATCCGCAGCAACAGCAGCAGCCGCCAGCGCAGACGACGCGGTGGGAGATGTTCGATCTGCTGTCATCGCTACCATCCACGTCGTCTGCTTCCTCCACCACCACCGTCAGCTCCACCGCGTCGTCGGGCGGCCCACCGCCGCCCACGAACAAGCTCGACTGGATGCTCTTCTGAGGATCGACGACCACCGCAGTCCAAAGCAGAGAAGCAGATGCAACAGAGGCTCGCGTGCCAAGAATTGCACCCATGTCTCCGCAAAATCCAATCCAAGAGGCTCGGTTGGACGACGGCGATCCAATTGGGTCAATTATACTCCATGTGCTTAGTTTCGTTGGCCACACATTACCGCCAGTTCAGTCCTAGTTCATCATGTCAGAGATGTCAAAGTATTTTTCTTCTTCTTTTTTTCCATTCTTCTTCTTCTTCTTCTTTCACCGTCATCAAATGTTTGATATGAATTCTTTTGTGTGTATACTGTGAGAAAGAAAGAGAAAGGTATCAGTCAGGTTGATCAATTAGGGATCAGTCAAGCAAGAAGTGTATTCAGATTGGGATATAATAAATCGAAATTCAGGGTTGCGTACTGTACTTGTGTCCATGGCTACATGCAATGCACAGAAATCAAAACACATGAATGTTCTTCAGTTCTTGTGAGTGTACTGGACAGGACTGGATCAGTGTAGATTGTTGTGGATTAAGAATTTTCTTTTCTCTTTTCTCTCTTTTTTTAGATCTGTTTTTGCTGTCGCTACTGTTGCAGTTGTGGTTGTTGTTCTTGAGTTGGTTGGCGCCTATCTGTCAGGTTTTGATTCCTTTCGGAGCTGAATAATGGAGGGTTGGTGTGCAGTTAAATTCTTTATTGTCGTGCCACATTTAGGTCTCTCGTCTCGTTGCATCCAACCATCCATCCATCTCAAACGAATCAGGCCAATATGTTCCTCTTAGGCAAGAGAATGATGAGAGGAGGAAGAAACTGCTGAAGATGCTTAGCTTGTTTGGTGCCATAAGAACATGCTAAAAGTAAGCAGGAATTCTGAAGGAATTTTGGTGCAAGCCCTAACTAGCTAGCATGGATTCGTGATTTGTGATGAATCAAACGAGGTTGCCGTTGCAGTGTCTGATGAAACTTTAATTATTTGCATGTTTGTATCAAATACATGTGGTGTAGTAGCAGTATTATTCCGGTGGTTGAGTGGGGGATCATGGGATGTGCTTCTCCTTCCCTTTCCGCTCTCACTGTCTGCTTTGCTGGCTAGAGACAGATGCCTTCCCAATTGTCACCAATTATCACATGGAATGGGTTAGACCTTTTTTTTTCTATTCTTGTTGATATTTTTTATAAAACTTTGCGACCAACTAGCATAGTGCTACTATTAAGCATGCGTGGTTGGTGCTGGATAGAGAAATCGAGGTACGTAGAGACCTCCTTACCTCATATGTTCCTCAAACCATTGTTATACCTTCTGTGAAGAGTGGTGCTTCATGAATGGCGTGTAACATTGTTAAATGAAATGCTTTTACAAAAAAAGATAGCAAAAGAACATACAAAGGCAGGGCAAAAAGGAATAATAAGTTATACTCATGGAAATGTTCCTCGAGACCATACGATCCTAAGATTGAAATTAAGAAACTTTCCTTTTGTTATTTAATTGGTTATACAATTCTTAGGTCTCTTCCTCTCCCATATCAACACTGTTAACCAAAAGTTTTTCGTAAAGAATACTGAGTGAACAAACAAATACCGATAATAATAAATATCCCGAAAAGTGATCATCAATACAAAGGATAGTGCAATTGCTTTTAATAAAGGAAAGATTTCATCAGTTGACGTGGTGTGGAACACGGCATATGCCACGGGATGGCTAAGATAGGAGTGGGGACAGCGTTCTGCAACTTCGGCACCCGCAGGGATTGCGCCGGAGCGCGGACACGGGAAGTACCCAGGTTCGGAGCCCTCCCGGAGGAGGTAACACTCCAACTCCTGCTCGATCTCTCTATCATCGGTGGACACAGTACAGAGTTGCTCCTCGAGCTGTTCGGTGAGCTCCCCATGGCTCGGATCTCTCTCTAGCTATTCGGGGGTGAGGAGGAAGAAGTGTTCGGCCCCCTCTACTTGGGCACCTAGACAACCTTATATAGGCCTGGCTGTCTGGCTTACAGGTGGGGCCGACTGGTCCGTGCCAGCCGGCCGATGTCGGCTACAGAGGTGTATCTTCATGACGCCGTTCGTCCGTAGCACAGTACGCTACGCTTCGCACAGTTGAACTCCATAGCTGCGTAGGAGATGTCGGAGTAGGCCTGTCGTCGTGGAGGGCTGGCCGGCTGCGATGCCGGTCCCCGCCAACCGGGCAGGCGGCGCCTAGGGTCTCTTGTCGGGCGCTGGGCGGCGCTCCGTGTCTCTCGCCTGTCGAGGCTGCTGGGCACTGTAGGAGATGTAGGGCTAGGCCTCGCTTTAGCCCATGCCTGGGCAATGTGGAGGGCCGACCGGGCACGGCCCCGGCACCCGCCCAACACGGGCCCTTGTCTCCCGCTCGTCGTGGGAGGGCGGCAGCCGGCCACCCGGCTGCTGCAGTTGACCTTGGTCGCACAAGGCAGGCGTTGCTTGTCGTTATCTGTTTGTCTCTGGGAACTGTGATGATGACGAGTCCGCATTTGCTCTTGCCCGCGCCGCTTGGCTGTGCTTCGACAGGCTAGGCGGAGTCCGGCTGCGCTCGGGGCAGACGGGCTCGGCTTAGCCGGACAGCTGGAGGTGGCCGGGCACTTGACTTTGCACTTCACTCGGGATCTTCTATGGGTCTTTGGGTACCCGGGTTTTATCCCCATGTCACTAGCCCCCGAACACGTTGGAGCGATGCAGCCGGTTACGGTGAGGAGGGCTTCTGTGTGTTCAACAAACCGAAGATGTTCATCCGGACGGGGAGGCGAAACGTCGGGCGCTCCGCCGGCCGGGTGCTAGTGATGCCGTAAGAGATGACGCTGGCACGTCCCATACGCCTGCCAGGCGATCGCCCGGAAATCGAGACGACGCCTCGGTTCCTGTTGCAGGATCTTCTGTGGCCACGCAGTAGGGGTGGGATCCTTTGTGGCGAAACTGCCGCCCACGATCTCACCCACGATCGTGCGGCTGCGCGCCACGCGGCGCGATCTCCGGGAGCGGTTGTCGGGTGCGCGTGGACTATAAATAGGGGGCGATGGCCGCGGTGAGAGGAGTTTGCCTCACTTTGCCCCCTCGCCTCCACGCTCCCGAGCTCTCTGCCGCAACCTCCGCGCTCCTCTTCTTCTTCTCCGGCGAGGCGGTTTCTCCGTCGGCGCAGCACCTCTCCCTCCGGCGCGAGGAAGTAGCGGACGCGGCGACCACGGGCCATCGGCAATCGACGCCGGCGACGACTCCTGCTCCCCCTGGCACGCTGGAGCCCGAGATGGCCGAGGGGAACGACGACGGCGGCGACTGGCGTGGCTCACACATTACCGTGGAGGATATCGAGGGCCTCCGCGCGCGCGGGCTTCTGTCGACGGAGGAGCGCGTGGGGTGCGCCTCGCCGCTGGGGACGAGGTGGTCCCCGTCGCGCACGCCGGCGAATCGGTGGTCTTCATGTACCACTTCAACCGCGGGCTCGCATTGCCAGCGAGTCCGTTCCTCCAGGGCTTCCTCCAGCTGTTCGGCCTGCAGCCGCACCACCTCGGAGCCAACTCCGTGGCGACGCTGAGCTACTACGCCACCGTCTACGAAGGGTGGCTCGGCATCTGGCCGTCCCTTTCCCTTTTCTGCCGTCTCTTCTACCTCCGTGGCCGGTACCTCGGCGACAAGGAGGAGCTCGACTTCGTTGATTGCGGAGCCGCGATCGTCTACCGCCGGTCGCGGACGGAGCTGCCGGGTTACAAGAAACCGGATACGGTGAAGGACTGGCAGCGGACGTACTTCTACGTCCGCAACCTGAAGACGGGTGAAGATCACATCCGCCTGCCGGCCTTCCAGCCGATCGCCCCAATGAGGGACAACTGGGGCCTGAAGAAGTACGGCGACTAGGCGGACGTCGACAAGATGCTCGAGCGGCTCGAGGCCCTCTTCACGAAGGAGGGGCTGACCACCCGGGACGTGACCCTCTGCTGGTTGTACAACTGGGTCGCGTGGCAGCAGGCCAGGTTTCACAAGATCTGCTTTCTGGATGGGCGCCTCGACCCCACTCGGCTGACCTGGAAGAGGTGGAAGCTGGAGGCGCTGAACGGTTGGCTCCGACACGTCGCCAAGGAGTAGAGGGTGGCGGAGAACTGGAAATACAACAAGGCGCCGTACACTCGCAGGAAGCGGGCGCCAAGGTATGTTGTCTTTGCTTGTGCTCGTGCTTTTTCTTTTGTGCCTTGGCCGACTGCTCATCCGGCCGGCTGCGCAGATGTTCAAGATCCAGCTCGCGGAGGACGGGCCCAACGGCCCCCAGTTCCGGCCGAACATCCAGCTGGAGATGGATCTGCCTGGGGGCCCCAGTCGGAGGGTGAGGAGGAGGCGGCCGAGGGCGGCGGCAATGGCGAGGGTGACGACGACGAGGTCGCCCGGGGAGACGGCAGTCGCGCCGGGGGAGATCAAGCGGACGACGCGCCAGCTGACCAGGCGCCGGTTGGCGGTGGCGAGGCGGGCAACGCTCTACCGGCTGCTCGGGGTAAGCCGGTTGCTTCTAGCTCTGATGTTGACGAGGTCTCGAAACCTATGGAAGTCATTGATCTCTCGGACACTGAGAGCGTTGAGAGTGCAGAGACCGTGAGGTCGACCTCGGCCCCTCGCCCGAAGAGAGCGAAGCCGGCTACTCCAACCGGCGTGGAGGAGGATGACGACGACGACGAGGAGCCGGTGCTGAGGAAACGGCCGAGACGGGTTCCGACCAACGTGCGCGGGTAAGTGCTTCTGTTGCTTGCTCTTTCTACTGAACTTGTCTTGGTGGATGAATCTTCGTGTTTTCTGCAGGGCGCCGAGGTCTTTGACCGTTGGCGGAGGCGCAGAGATGGTCGCTGCGCCGGCTGCGCCAGTGGATTCGGCCGTGCGGGTGGCGGAGGAGCAGGGGGGCGGACGAGGGGAGCAGCGCGAGCAGCCCCCTGCGCCAAATATGGGAGCCCAGACGGTCGGCCCCCAAGCTGTCGAGGTGGTCTCGCCGCCAGGCGGAGGCGGGGTCGGAGAGGCCGATGATGCCCCGGGGGCAGCCGGAGTCGGAGCGATGGACGCTCCGAAGCCGAAGAAGGCCGGCATGTCTTCTACGAAGAGGGTCGAGTCGGCGGAGAGGAAGAAGACGGGGAAACAGGCGGCGCCTGCAGCCGGGGAGAAGGCCAAGGGTGCCGCTATTTCCTCACAGCTGCAACTTGTACGGCTGATCCCTCCATTGCTGCCAACGCCGGTGTGGGCCCGGAGGCCTAGGGACCCGCTGGAGTTTGCCCTGGAGATCCGGAAGGAGCTGGCGGTCCAGCTTGGGTACTTCGATCTCTTCCTGGATATGCTTCAGGTATGCCCTCGTGTTTTAGTCCCTTCGAATTATCTTGGACCGACTGCGGCAGCCGGCGCGAGTCGAGTCTGATTTCTTCTTTCTTAACTTTTAGGAGGAGTCCAACCAGAAGGTTCTGCAGCTGGAGAAGGATCTCGAGGTCGCCAAGAGTAAGTGTTTCGCCCGGCTGTGACCTTTCCGCACGGAGCCGGATGAAGGAGTTGAATGCTTCTTTTCCTTGCAGAGAACGACGAGGCGCTGCGCGCCAAGCTGGCTAGCTACCAGTTCAGCGACTTGGCGACGGAGGTGGAGCAGCTCAAAAAGCACGATCAGGAGCGGCAGGCGGAGCTAGACAAGCTGGCAGAGGCCAAGGAGGCGGTGGATGATGACGTGGGACACACGTTCGTTGGGAGACCCCAAAAGGAAGGTACGAAGCAGTGCAGCAGCAAGTTTCCCTCAGTAAGAAACCAAGATTTAATCGAACCAGTAGGAGTAAGAAATCACTTCTGAAGGTTGTCAGTGGCGCGCTGACGTGGAACCTGCACACAACACAATCAAACTACTTTGCCCCAATGAAACAGTGAGGTTGTCAATCTCACCGGCTTGCTGAAAACAAAGAATTAAACGTATGGTGTGGAAAATAGTGTTTAATTGCAGAGAATGAAAAGGAACAATGATTGCAGTTGGTTGTATTATCAGTGTAAAAGAATGGACCGGGGTCCACAGTTCACTAGTGGTGTCTCTCCATAAAAGATAACTAACATGTTGGGTGAACAAATTACAGCTGGGCAATTGACAAAATATTGAGCGCATGACAATGCATATATATGACATGATGATTACTGATGGCGTGTAGTTGACGGGAAAAATATTCTGCAGGAAGCTTCGTATCTTCCCCGGTAACGGCGCCAGAAAACAGTCTTGATGGCCCTTCACGTAGTTACCTGCGTGAAAAGTAAATGGGTTAGGTTGAGACCCCAAGTGCAGAGTGTGTAGTAAGTGGAAGACGTGTTTTCCCCACGAGGGGTGACTCGAGGGTTTAATATCGAACTCTCGGAGAATCAGTAGTGAAGATTTATCTTTCCTATCCTTCTTTTGGTTACCGACAAAACAAAGTAAATGTTTTGGTCCTCAACCTCACCTAGTGGTTGTCAAACACAAGGTGTGAGAATTATATCAAGATAATATGCAATGCAAACAAGAAATAAATATGCAATGGTGGTAAATAAATATGCAAGGATGGTGGTAGCAATGATAAATGATATTTTTGGGTTTTATATGATGAATGCAAGATGGAAAAGTGTTTTTGTATTTTCGGATTTTTAAATGGCAGAAAATGGAAAAGTGGTTGGAAGGGTGTTTCTTATGATTAAAAATGGACCGGGGTTCATGGTTTCACAAATGCACTCTCTCTTTAATAAAGTGGTAGACAATGGAACACTAGAGTTGACATATGAGATTGAAACACAACAGTTTAATGACAAGTTATAATTATATGGGCATCATGTCCTAACATAGAGACCTTTTGGTTATTAGTCTCTCTTATACTCCACCAAGATGCGAACTAAATCATAACAGCTCAGTAATTAAGATAACTCAGAGTATAGCAATAAGTATCATGACATGAAGTTAAAATAAGAACATGCTAGATCTAGTCATGGAGTACTGGCAATGGTCACACCCACATCTCCGGTAGCATGGTATTTCTTTTTATCCCTAGTGAGGCAACAAAGTAAGGTAGAGATACCCAAGTTGATCGCAGAACTTTCTCTCACGTTCACTGCACTAGCCACCCCCGTTACTCCAACTAATGCACACGTTCCCCCTCACACGCTCTCATAAACATGCTTGATCATGACAAGTAAATAAGAACGGGGTACATAATATGCATTTACTTTCATAACTGAAACAAAACCATTGCAATCTCAAACATATATTAACTCATAAAAGATCCACCGCAAAGGTATTACATAGATGACCGTAATCATGTTCTGAAGCTCATACGGTACTAATTAGTGAAGCTCGAGAGAGAGAGATACATAAGTTACTTCCACAAACCCATAGTCCAGAGGTGGACTACTCCCTCTTCATTATGGAGACGGTGGAGAAGTCGTTGGAGAAGATGGAGACCACGTTGGCAGCGCCCCGCCGGAGTTTTCCCGCTCCAATCTGCAGCTCCAGGTCGGTGTTTTTGTGTTTCTGCGGCGCTCCTTCCAGAGAACGTCGGGGGACTATTTTTATAGGAAGTTTTAGGTCAAAACCGAGTCGGTGGAGGAAAGATCGACGGCAACGGAGCTCCGAGGGCCAAAAGGGGGGTCCCACGCGGCCAGGTACTTGGGCCACGTGGGCCCACTCATCTAGGCTCTCGGGCCTCCGCTTGTTTGCTTCCTTCGCTCCCACGCTTTGTTCCCTCCAAAAACTGATGCTCGTAAATTTCCAAGTCATTTGGACGTCGTTTGGGTCCCTGAAACATTAAAATATAGAAATAGGGTTTTCTGCCTGCGCAGGGTTAATTCCATAAAAAATAGGAAACATATCAAATATTCCCAAAATCATTATAAAACAGTGATATAACCCTTATATGATGCAAATATGACTGGAATATAAGTAAAATAATGCAAAGTTCATGTATGCATTTTACATGCATCAATTACTATGATATTCATGTGGCATTACGACAAAATACATAGACCGTTATCCAACAGCGTCTATGACTAATAATCCACCTCCAGGTTGTCATACCGAGTTCCCCGTTGGTATTAAGTTGCAAGCAACGGATAATCGCATTAAGTAATGTGCGTAATGTAAACAAATGCATTAGACCTAACGGCGCACCCTTAAGCTAAGCATCGGTTATTTTATCCCTAGTGGCAACAGCACATCCACAATCTTAGAAGTTGTTGTCACTCTCCCAGATTACCGGAGGCATGAACCCACTATCTAGCATAAATACTCACTCTTGGAGTTACAAGCATCTACTTGGCCAAAGCATCTACTAGTAACGGAAAGCATGCAAGATCATAAATAACATATAAGATAGATTGATAATCAACTTGACATAGTATTCAATATTCATCGGATCCCAGCAAACACAACATGTAGCATTACAATAAGATGATCTTGATCATGATAGGCAGCTCACAAGATCTAAACATGATAGCATAAAGTGGAGAGACAACCATCTAGCTACTGCTATGGACCCGTAGTCCAAGGATGAACTACTCACGCATCACTCCGGAGGCAGGCATGGTGATGTAGAGCCCTCCGGTGATGATTCCCCTCTCCGGCAGGGTGCCGGGAAGAGCTTCTGAACCCTCCCGAGCTAGGGTTGACGGCGGCGGCGTCTCTGGAACTTTTCGTGGATAATGGCTCGGGTATTTAGGGTTTTCCGTGAAGATGAATAAATAGGCGAAAGGGCGGCGGCTGGAGCGACCCGAGGGCCCACACCACCCACGGCGCGGAGGGGGGCCGCGCCCCATGGTGTGGCGCCTCCTGGTCCCTCCGTCTCTCCTTTGGACTCCGTGTACGTGTTGGAAAAATAGGAGGTTCTGTCCAAGTTTCGTCCAATTCCGAGAATATTTCCAGACTAGCTTTTCTGGAATACAAAAAAGCAGAAAACAGGAACTGGCACTGTGGCATCTTGTTAATAGGTTAGTCCCAGAAAATGCATAAAAATGCTATGAAGTGTATATAAAACATGTAACAATTGGTATAATATCAACATGGAACATCAGAAATTATAGATACGTTTGAGACGTATCAAGCATCCCCAAGCTTAGTTCTACTCGTCCTCGAGTAGGTAAAACGATAAAAACAAAATAATTTCTGAGGTGACATGCTACAATCATAATCTTGATCAAATAGTATTGTAAAGCACATGTTATGAATGAAGTGATCCAGGTCAATGGTCTATAGTTTGCTAGCAAGTAGATAATGAGCAAACAACTGAATCATATAAGCAAAAACTTTTCATGAATAGTACTTTCGAGACAAGCATCAAAGAGTTTTGCATAAGAGTTAACTCATAAAGCAATAGATTCTAAGTAAAAGGTATTTAACCAACACAAAGGAAGATTTAAGCTTCAGCAATTGCTTTCAACTTTCAACATATATATCTCATGGATATTTGTCAACACAAAGCAATATAATAAGTGCAATATACAAGCATATAAAAATTGTTGCACCAAAGTTGACACTAGTGTTTGCTTCTAAGATAGAAAGAAGTAGGAAAACTGACTCAACATAAAAGTAAAAGAAAGGCCCTTCGCAGAGGGAAGCAGGGATTAAATCATGTGCTAGAGCTTTTTAAGTTTTTGAAATCATAAGAGAGTAAAAATAAGTTTTGGAGGTGTTTGTTAATTGTCAACGAATCAGAAAATGGAAAGTACAATATGACCCCTGCCAACCAGACTTTTAAGAGCGGCTCCCATGAAGGACGTTATTTCTACCAGCAAGGCAGATCATCCCTCTTCTCTTTTGTTTACACATGCAGATATTTCACTGTTTGTCATTGCTTGACTGATAAATCAGGGCAAAAATGTGAAGAGAATTAAGCGGTTAAAGTTGTAATTAATTGGGACTGGGCACCCCATTTGCCAGCTCTTTTTGCAAAATTAATGGATAAGCGGATGTATATGCCGCTAGTCCGGTGGTAAAGTCTGTTTGACAGTTGACATAAAGACATCCACCCCGTCCTCATGAGCTTGGTAAACATTGACACAAAATAGGAGTAATAATTTTTGAATAGTTTAAAGGTAGCACATGAAAAATTTACTTGGAATGGCAAGGAAATACCACATATAGGTAGTTATGGTGGACACAGATGGCATGGATTTTGGCTCAAGGTTTTGGATGCACGAGAAGCATTCCCTCTCAGTACAGAGTTTAGGCTAGCAAGGTTATTTGAAGCAAACACAGGATATCAACCGACACAGCAAGACTTATATGAAAACATATTGCAAGCATTATAAGACTCTACACTGTCTTCCTTGTTAACCAAACCCTTTTACTAGAAAATATCTAGACCTTAGAGATACCAATCATGCAAACCAAATTTCAACGAGCTTTACGGTAGTTCTTCATTAATAGGTTTTAACTACATGATACAAAAGCTTAAACATGAACTACTTGATAACTCAAAACAATTGACAAGTATCAAATTATCCAATACAGTGATCTACAAGAATATGTAAGCTTTTTCCATTATACCATCTACCACATGCAACATTTTCTGTTCCAACCAAACACCAATCAATTTATTTCAACATAAACTCTCCAAACAATTATAAGTGAAGCAAGAGAGTACTTTCTTTAAAAGAACTAACAGCTCTGAATAAGAGATGCATGCAAAACAGGAGCTAAAAGCATAGCAATAGCTAGATAAGAATACTCAACAAGTATAAGTGAAGAATAGGAGTATTCATATGAAAAAGCGGAGCGTGTCTCTCTCCCAATCAAGAATGCTAGGGTCCAATCAAGTTGACCATAAGAAAAATAAAATACTGAAAATAAAAGCACACAGACGCTCCAAGTAAAGCACATATGATGTGAAAGAATTAAAATATAGTTTCACTAGAGATGACCTGATAAGTTGCTGATGAAGAAGGGGATGCCTTGGGCATCCCCAAGCTTAGACGCTTGAGTCTTCTTGAAATATGCTGGGGTGATCCATGGGAGCATCCCCAAGCTTAAGCTCTTCACTCTTCTTGATCACATTATATCATCCTTCTCTCTTGACCCTTGAAAACTTCCGCCACACCAAACTCAGAGTAATTCTCATTAGAGGGTTAGTGCACAATCAAAAACTCACATGTTCTATAAGGACACAAACATGACCGTTACTTTTAACATTAACTACTGCCACTGATGTTATGTGAAGCTCTTCACCCTAAAAAAGAATTCCACTCAACACTAGTAAAAGAGAGAATGCGAAAAATAAAAGACAGAATCTGTCTAAACAGAACAGTCTGTAAAGACGAATTTTTTAGGCACTTACGTTGCTCAGATCGAAAAACAAAACTAACGAAAGATGCGTACATATCTGAGGATCACGCACAAAAATTTGCAGATTTAAATAATTTTTCTGTGATTTTACAGAAGTAAAACGGTGAACAGCAGAAATCTGTTCCTGCGCAGAAATCCAAATCTAGCATCATCTTCCTATTAGAGGCTACTTGGCACAACAATGCGATAAAATAAAGATACAAAGGAATTGTTACAGAAGTAAACAACTCCTTGACTCAAAAAGAAAAAAAAATTGCAGAAATAAAATAATGGGTTGTCTCCCATAAGCGCTTTTCTTTAACGCCTTTCAGCTAGGCGCAGAAAGTAAGAATCAAGTGTTTCCAAGTGAAGAAGCATCAACAGAATAATTTGCTCTAACAATAGAATCAAAAGGTAACTTCATCTTCTTTCTAGGGAAGTGTTCCATACCTTTCTTGAGTGGGAATTGATATTTAATATTCCCCTCTCTCATATCAATAATAGCACCAACAGTTTAAGAAAGGTCTTCCCAAAACAATAGGACAAGAAGCATTGCATTCAATATCCAAAACAACAAAATCAACGGGGACAAGGTTATTGTTAACCATTATAAAAACATCATCAACTCTCCCCAAAGGTTTCTTTATAGTACTAGTAATGGTGCACGTGTAACACACGTGTCATATTAGAGAATATATTAGTATCAAAATGAACAGACAGATGTAGTGTAAAATGTATTTTGGAGAGGATTTACAAATATTTGTTTCCATTAATAAAATCAGTAGTCTGGTAAATAATCATAACTTGTTTTTGGAGAGTATTTGTGTAAACCGATGATTGTAACATGTTCAATACACTTCTTTTTCCGGGTAAAATTAAATTATTCAACAAAATCACCGGTTATTAAAATCACCGGTTCTTAAGATACTACAATTGAACAGAGATTGTAGGTCAAATAATATAGTCGAGTGATATAGAGGTAGAAAATAATTCACCATTACTAATATTGTGGAGAGTGTAGGTCAAATAATATAGTCGAGTGATATAGAGGTAGAAAATAATTCACCATTACTAATATTGTGGAGAGTAATCCTGCACGCGTCACACACGTGTTAATAAAAAAACATAATGATACGAAGAAAATTTACTTAAATTTCGCATTGTGCTAACATTCAATTCACTAATACACCTGCGTGCATTATTTGCTGAGAACTACCAATATTGACTACAAGTCTACAACCCATGAATTACTACGGAGTAGTTAGATATGGTTATATTGGATAGAAACTTATAGAGTCAGATAAAAAACATCAAATGTCATTCGATCTCATCGTGATTCATGTGCACCTTCGCATCATGTGTACCACACAAATCTTTTGCTTTAAACCCCCACATATGACGAAAGTAATTGAGCTGAAGGATATCACCAGTTTTTTCCCTTGTAAAAGAATGACTGAGAAGAGGCTCAATTTTCAATATAGAGAAAAAATATCGTAAAAGTTACAAGAAAAGGAAACACATGCAAAAGCAGATGGAACACAATTCTCATTGGAAGAACATGATTTTTTTGTAACAGAAACTATGCAAGTAGATTTCACAAATACTCTTCCGAACAACAAAAAATGCAAGTAGATGAGCAATGTCCACCAAAAAATAGGTGCCATACAATCCATATGAACAAATATAATTAATTAGGTATAGCAGATGCACTCAATATAAAGTTTCATAAATAGTGCTTGAACACAAGTTTCTAGTGCGGCAAATAGTAAGTCGGAACTCTGATATGAACTCAATACATGGAAGAGCGAAAATAGGTACCGTTGAAGGAATCAATAATTCTGCTTTGTGCAATTCGAGCACCAGCACAACTGCTCACAAGTACCAGTTCATCAAAATTTGGTTCCAAAAATATTTTACTATGTAAAAATCCACATCTTCCAATAAAGAAAACAAGGAAGTAACAGACTCCTAGAACCACTGGTTAAGATACAATAAATTGGTCCAACTATACAATATCAACTTGTGCACATTCGTTACTCCAAAAGTATAAAATTTAACTTAAGAAAAAAAATGAAGTTCTTGGGTGTTTTTAAGAAGCAGTTAAGATCACTGAACTTCTTGTCCACTTTTGCTCTGATTCCAGGCATATGGGTAGCCCCTCCCTGATTGATTTCAACCTTGGTGTCTCGAGGTATTTTAGTTGATAAGTCAATGTGATCTTCACAATTTGTTCTCTCCACCACCGAAATGACAATAATGAATTCGTGGAGATTGACACCCAGTATTCTCTTCACAGATCTCCATGTACAGAAATGACAATAATGTACATGGAGAAAGGTAATACTGGGCATCCAAAGTCATTATTGGTGTCTCGAGGTATTTTTCATACAGAAATTGACACCCATTATTACCTTTCTCCATGTACATATACTCTCCAATTAAATCTTTAACAAATAATGAATTCGGACTCCCTCTATGCACCATAGTTGATCTACAAAAAACATAGCAAATATGATTATACTTGTTTATGTTCAGATTATAGAACATATGACAAAGAAAGAAGCACCAATTTCAGCAAATCCGCGTACCAGCAAGGACAAAGATATATGGTCCAAGAAACATAACAAATCAAGATAGGAGGCTTCCCTCTGTAGGCATTCTCCTATCGTAAAGTCTGAAAATATACATATACTGCATGTCTACATCAATAAACTGAACCATCTGCATCTGCACTTCTAAAGCCTGAACAAATGCTTCTAATCGATGAAAAGCTATCACACAATTATATTCTATTTTAATTAATCCGGAGAAGCATGTTCCTTTATCTTAAAAACAGTTCTGGCTATCTTTCTCAGGTATCAACTATATACCAGTATGCTGGCAGCAATGTAATTTGCAGTGCACACGCTTTGCAATGTACACATTATAACTGTATGAAGACAAGTAAGCACCAAAGGATAGATGATCAGTGCTAATCTAAAAGTAACTCAGAAACTAAAGCACAACCATTTGATTAATTCTGAAGTTATCTTCCCAACTGGACATTATCGGTAAAGGCACATGTCACCGAGCATTTATATCATGTCTTTTCCAAGGCCTTCACCTCTTTCTATCAAGTATATGCGTAACATAATATAGTCTGACATTGTTGCTCAGAATGTGTTTCTTTCTCATCCTTGTAGAAATAAAAAAATCTATAGGAATAATGTGAACTCTGTATACTACAACTCAATAGTACTTCCGAATGTGTTGGGCTTAATTACTTGATGCTCACCCCTGTACTCACCCTGGGTTCTATACATAATTTGATAGAGCTGGAACAAATTGACGCACATTACATTCATAACCACAGGAGGATTTCTGCACCTGCATGCCAAAAAATGAAAATAAAATCATTCCTTATGTTTGACAGTAGATGCTCGGCTTACTGATTTTCAAAAATTGCATGTTTCAGTGCACCTCATTTGGAAGTAGCCATGCCTGCCACTCTGCAGCTAGGCACCAGGAGTCCAGGACTAATTTCAGCACGCCCACCTTTGCCTCCACTTCTACGGTTCTACCTTTGTGTCCTTAAATTGGTTACTGTCCAACTGAACTTAGCATGATAAACCAAAAGGATAAGTCAGGATTAAAGGCTGCCATGTATGTATAATAAAAGAGATGAATTCGCCCTTTCTATAGATCACAAAGAAGTGCAAGATCGTTATCAATACATATGCGACCGCTATACACACCTACAAATTTCAAATCTAAAATTGACTACGGTGAGGCATAATCCTGGTTCCGTGAAAAAAAATTAGGCTGTGTATGAGTGTTCACAGCTAAGAGTGTAAATTTCAGAGTTACCATCTCCAGTTCTAAAATTTCAGAGCTAGCTGCTAAATTTCAAAGATTAGAATGTGGAAGATGTAAGGTGTTTCAGAGGAGATTAAACCTGCAGAAAGTTGCCATCCTTTTTACACTTAAAGATAATTCTACTTGAACATGATACCTGGAAAGTTGGAAAATCATCTTAATCCCACATGTGGGAGTGGAATGTATTTTAGTTCTTTAGATTTAAGGTGTAGTACAGACTTAAATTTGCTTCAATATCTAATTTTGGTATGGTTATGGTTCTGCCATGACGACTTCTGTACACTCAAAAAAAGTAAATGAACGCTCAATAGAACATTCATAACTACCCAACCTTCCCGAACGCAGCAGTTTGAATGCTTGCTTAGGCAAACACCACGAATTCTAAGAGAAAAATGATAGATAAATATTACCTTCGGAAATGGTTTCCACAAAAACTGTTAGACTGAATCCATGCAATCCTAATAATAAGGCTCCTTCAGACTGTCAGACTTTTTCAACCAAAGCTCAACTATACAGATGATATTTAGTCACATGCAGATTTTATCCATACAAGATGGATGTTCAGTCTTTTTGTACAGTATATATGAAGACCAGATAGATTTCTATTAATTATATACACGCAATGATTTGATGATTGCGTGAATCGTCGTTCTTATTACACTGGGATCTAGAAAAATCGACCTTCCATAAGTCTCACAGACTATTTTAAGATAGTTGATCAGACCAATAAAATGCAGCTAAACTTGTAGCAAGTATTTGGACTGATTTAACAGAACATTCAGAAAAGCATATCATCTCCTTCTCCTGTAGCCTACCGTTGGCCCGTTGCTACATATAGCCTAAACTTGTATATGACCCACTGCTAACAAGGAAATATGTAAAATTCTTTCTTCTCCACATTAGCGTGGTTCAATTAGCTAACTCCTTTACTGGACAGTAAATTCAGGCTTGATGGACAATAACGGCAGCTGAAAACGACATCAACTCGTACTAAACTGCTTTTGTCCTACTAAATCTGAAAACGTGGGTGAACCATGCTGGTAAACAGTGAATAGTTTGGGAGGAGCTGTTCAAGAACAGAGCTGATCCAAAAATTTGTTCTGAGTTACCTCGACGCGCTGATTCAGCCAGCCGCGTTCGGGAGGGCGAGTAGTATAGCTGGATCAAGCAGTTCGTCGCGTCTGGTCGTGGTGGACGGCGGTGCAGCTACCCAGCCTCGCGGTGGTGAGCGGCAGGGGTCTCCGCGACCGCGGGGCGGTGGTCGGCTGTGGTGGTCGCGGCGGTGGGCGGAAGGGGTCGCCGCGGCGGTTGGGCGGCTGGGGCTTCTCGCGGCGGTGGGCGGCCGGGTCGCCGCGGCGGTGGGAGGCAGAGGTATTCTCGGCGGTGGGGGTGGGTCTCCTCGCGGCGGCGGTGGGCGGCCGGGCTCGCCGCGGCTGTGGGCGGCACAGGTGTTCAAGGCGGTCAGGTGCGGGGATCCTCGCGGCGGCGTGCAGGGTCTTCTCGGCGGTGGGCTGCAGGGGTCGTGGCGGCGGTTGGCCGTCGGGGTCGTCGCGGCGGTGGGTGGCCAGGGTCGTGGGCGCGCAAGGGATTCCGCGGCGTGCGGTTTTTTTCTCCTTTGTGTGGGTTAGTGGAGATGAGGGTGCGGGAGATGGGCTCATCATTGGGTGAGTGCTGTCCGTTAGATGTACCGGATGGACGGCTCTGAGATGGGGGGTACGACTTAATGAGGCCTCGTCATTAGTTGAATCTGGATCATTGGATGATGCTAATCTGATGGCTGGTGTTATTTGGATCAGCCACTCTGGATCTTTTAATATTAGTGGAGATTATCAGCAAGGTGAACATCCAAATAACAGTGTTCCAAAGGTGCTAAATCAAGCATATCATAAAGTTTCTTAGGCATAACAGAAATACTAGCACCAAGATCACATAAAGCATTGCAATCAAAATCATTCACCTTCATTTTAATGATGGGCTCCCAACCATCTTCTAACTTCATAGGGATAGAAGCTTCATGTTTTAATTTCTCTTCCCTAACTTGCATGAGAGCATTAGTAATGTGTTTAGTAAAAACCATGTTTATAGCACTAGCATTAGGACTTCTAGCTAGCTTTTGCAAGAACTTAATTACTTCAGAAATATTGCAACCATCAAAATCAAAATCATTATTATCAAAGGTAATGGGACCATTGTCTCCCATGTTTTGAAAAATTTCAGTACTTTTATCAAGAACAGTTTCAGTGTTGTCAGACAATTTTAAACGTTTTGCAATAGAAGTAGAGACATTGCCAACACCAATTACTTTACCATTAAGAGTAGGAGGTTTGTTAACATTTGAAACTTCATCATTGCTAGTGGTGGTAATAGTGTAAACTCTAGCAATATTATTCTTTTTAGCAATTTCATCCTCTCTTTCCCACCTAGCATGCAGCTCAGCTAGCATCCTAACATTGTTGTCAATTTTAACTTGAATGGCATTGAGAGTTTTGCTCTCTTTAACATCATGAGATATTCTTAATTTTTATCAAATCAACATCAAGAGCAAGACTATCAACTTTAGAGGCAAGAACATCAATTTTCCCAAAATTTTCCTCAACAGTTTTATTGAAAGCAGTTTGTGTACTAATAAAATCCTTAAGCATGAATTCAAGATCAGAGGGTACACTCTTATTGTTGTTGTAGGAATTACCATAAGAATTAACATAACCATTGCCACTACTAGAAGGATAGGGCTTATAATTGTTATTAACAAAATTATTCCTATAAGCATTGTTGTTGAAGTTATTGTTTTTAATGAAGTTCACATCAACATGCTCTTCTTGAGCAACCAAAGAAGCTAAAGGAACATTATTTGGATCAACATGCATTTTTCCATTTGTAAGCATAGACATAATAGTATCAATCTTATCACTCAAGGAAGAGATTTCTTCAACAAATTTACCTTCTTACCTTGTGGAGCTCTTTCGGTGTGCCATTCAGAATAATTTATCATCATATCATCAAGAAGCTTTGTTGCAGCACCCAAAGTGATGGACATAAAGGTACCTCCAGAGGCCGAATCCAATAGGTTTCTTGAAGAAAAATTTAATCCTGCATAAAAGGTTTGGATGATCATCCAATCAGTCAGTCCATGGGTGGGACAATTCTTTACCAATGATTTCATTCTCTCCAAAGCTTGAGCAACATGCTCATTATCAAATTGTTTGAAATTCATAATGCTACTTCTCAAAGATATGATCTTAGCAGGAGGATAATATTTTCCTATGAAAGCATCTTTGCATTTAGTCCATGAATCAATACTATTTCTAGTCAAAGATAGCAACCATTCTTTAGCACGTCCTCTCAAAGAGAAAGAAAAAAGTTTCAGTTTAATAATATCACCATCTACTTCCTTATACTTTTGCATCTCACAAAGTTCAACAAAATTATTAAGGTGAGCAGCAGCATCATCAGTACTAACACCAGAGAATTGCTCTTTCATAACAAGATTTAAAAGTGCAGATTTAATTTCATAGAATTCTGCTTTAGAAGCAGGTGGAGCAATAGGTGTACTAATGAAATCATTGTTGTTCGTGCTAGTGAAATCACACAACTTAGTGTTCTCAGGGGTACTCATTTTAGCAAAATTAAAACAAAACAGAAAAATAACAATTGAATTAAGCAACTATTTTTTTTGTGTTTTTGATAAATAAAGCAAACAAGACTAGATAAAAATAAACTAGCAAGACAATAACAAAGTAAAGAGATTGGAAGCGTGAAACTCCCCTTGCAGAAATCCTCTTGCTCCCCGGCAACGGCGCCAGAAAAATTGCTTGATGACGTGGACACACGTTCGTTGGGAGACCCCAAGAGGAAGGTATGAAGCAGTGCAGCAGCAAGTTTCCCTCAGTAAGAAACCAAGGTTTAATCGAACCAGTAGGGGTAAGAAATCACTTCTGAAGGTTGTCAGTGGCGCGCTGATGTGGAACCTGCACACAACACAATCAAACTACTTTGCCCCAACGAAACAGTGAGGTTGTCAATCTCACCGGCTTGCTGAAAACAAAGAATTAAACGTATGGTGTGGAAAACAGTAGTAAATTGCAGAGAATGAAAAGGAACAATGATTGCAGTTTGTTGTATTATCAGTGTAAAAGAATGGACCGGGGTCCACAGTTCACTAGTGGTGTCTCTCCATAAAAGATAACTAACATGCTGGGCGAACAAATTACAGCTGGGCAATTGACAAAATATTGAGCGCATGACAATGCATATATATGACATGATGATTACTATGATATTCATGTGGGCATTACGACAAAATACATAGACCGTTATCCAACAGCGTCTATGACTAATAATCCACCTCCAGGTTGTCATACCGAGTTCCCCGTTGGTATTAAGTTGCAAGCAACGGATAATCGCATTAAGTAATGTGCGTAATGTAAACAAATGCATTAGACCTAACGGCGCACCCTTAAGCTAAGCATCGGTTATTTTATCCCTAGTGGCAACAGCACTCCACAATCTTAGAAGTTGCTGTCACTCTCCCAGATTACTAGAGGCATGAACCCACTATCTAGCATAAATACTAACTCTTGGAGTTATAAGCATCTACTTGGCCAAAGCATCTACTAGTAACGGAAAGCATGCAAGATCATAAATAACATATAAGATAGATTGATAATCAACTTGACATAGTATTCAATATTCATCGGATCCCAGCAAACACAACATGTAGCATTACAATAAGATGATCTTGATCATGATAGGCAGCTCACAAGATCTAAACATGATAGCATAAAGTGGAGAGACAACCATCTAGCTACTGCTATGGACCCGTAGTCCAAAGATGAACTACTCACGCATCACTCCGGAGGCAGGCATGGTGATGTAGAGCCCTCCGGTGATGATTCCCCTCTCCGGCAGGGTGCCGGGAAGAGCTTCTGAACCCTCCCGAGCTAGGGTTGACGGCGGCGGCGTCTCTGGAACTTTTCATGGATAATGGCTCGGGTGTCTAGGGTTTTCCCGTGAAGATGAATAAATAGGCGAAAGGGCGGCGGCTGGAGCGACCCGAGGGGCCCACACCACACCACGGCGTGGTTGGGGGTGGGACCACGCCGCCCTATGGTGTGGCCGCCTCCTCGGTCGCCTCTGTCTCTCCTTTGGACTCCGTGTACGTGTTGAAAAATAGGAGGTCCTGTCCAGGTTTCGTCCAATTCCGAGAATATTTCCAGAATAGCTTTTCTGAAATACAAAAATAGCAGAAAACAGGAACTGGCACTATGGCATCTTGTTAATAGGTTAGTCCCAGAAAATGCATAAAAATGCTATGAAGTGTATGTAAAACATGTAACAATTGGTATAATATCAACATGGAACATCATAAATTATAGATACGTTTGAGACATATCAGTGGAGAAGGCAGCGGTGGAGGCGCGGAAGAATTTTGAGAAGCCGGAGCAGGGCTACAACAAACAACGCCAGGACGACCAGGCGGAAAACAAGAAGCTGAAGGAGGAGGTCACCCATCTGAAGGAGGAGGTCGTCCGCCTGAAGACGGATGAGGACTCGGCGCGCAGGGAGCTGAGCCGGGTCGATCTTTCTGTTCGCGGTAAGTTTGTCTGGTTGTTTGCACTCTCTTGTCTTGGTTCTCCTGTCTTGATGTTTTTGCTTGGCTTGCAGGCTATTACCCGTCTGCTAACGTGGAGGCGGCGAAGACCCACCTGTCCCACATGGGACTGGAGGCGACCGATGCTGCCATCGCCGGCTGCGAGACGTCGGTGGCGGACCGGGTGGCGCAACTCGGGATCGACGCCACTGCCTTGTCCTATTCCGCGAGGAAGCTCTGCCGGTACGTCTGGCCCAGCCAAGGAGTTCCAATCGTCTTTGCTGAGCTGGCTCGCCATCTTGCGCTGGCGCCGGCTAGGGTGGAGGAGCTGCGGGAGTCGGCCACTCACGGCGGGGCCCTCTGGACGGTGGCGCTGCTGAAGTCTTGGTATCCGGGTGCTGATCTGGAGCCGCTCAAGGAGGGCTTTCGGGATGACGACTCCTACGACGTGCTCAAGGAGCGTCCCGACCTCCGTGACGCCGCCTGCACTATTGCCGATTTCGTCGACCTGGCAGAGTTCATCCCAGACCGGTCGGCTGCTCTCCGTGTGACGATGAGGAAGCGGATGACGGGGCGAAGGACTCCAAGGGCAAAGCCGTTGAGGAAGCCGGCTGGTCCAAGACCGGCGACGTGGCCAGCTCCTCCAAGGTTGCCGAATGAAGACCTCGGGATGCCGGGTTGCAACTTGTACCCTCTTAGTTTTTTGTGAACTTGTCTTATTTGCCCCCGGGATGCCGGGGGTACTTGTTTAGAACTTCTGGCACTCGTGTCGTGACTTGTGTGGAGCTTCGTCTCCTTTATTTTGTTTCTGCTCGAGGTTTCTCGTAATTGCTTTTGCCTCTTTGCCCTCACTAGCCCCCGAGATTCGGCTCGACTGGCGCAGCGAGTCGAGTTGAATCTGAAGCGTCTTCGATAGTTTGCCCGGCTGGTCGTGACAGCCGGGTTTTCGCGCACTAGCCCCCGAGATTCGGCCCGACTGGCGTAGCCCGTTGAGTCGAATCTGGACTAGGAATCTTCGATAGCTTGCCCGGCTGGTCATGGCAGTCGGGTGTTCGTGCACTAGCCCTCGAGATTCGGCCCGACTGGCGTAGCCAGTTGAGTCGAATCTGGACTAGATATCTTCGAGAGTTTGCCCGGCTGGTCGTGACAGCTGGGTTTTCGCGCACTAGCCCCCGAGATTCGGCCCGACTGGCGTAGCCAGTTGAGTTGAATCTGGACTAGGGATCTTCGATAGTTTGCCTGGCTGGTCGTGACAGCCGGGTTTTTGCGCACTAGCCCCCGAGATTTGGCCCGATTGGCGTAGCCAGTTGGGTCGAATCTGGACTAGTGATCTTCGATAGCTTGTGAGGCCGACAAAAAACGACACATAGAACCTTCATTAGATCGTTAGTCCTCAAAATCGAAAAGGTTGGCATATTTTAGCTTCGGTTTTTATTCGATTAGGGGCCGGCTCGCCCTTGTTTTGCCGCCCGTGCCCCTTTCCGTGTCCCGGCTCTACGACCCCTGCTCTTGCCGGCTGAACTTTGCAGCCGGATCCGAAGAGAGGGCTGGCTGCGCACGGTACTGAGATCTTTGAGAGGCTAGATGCAGGCGAGCGAAGGCGCGGTTTTTCTGTCGCGAGCCGGAGACGTTTCTTTCTTATGGGCCTTTCACGTGTGCCCCCTAGCCGGTTTCTGGCCAGCGTGTCTGCCGGGTTGCGGTCTGCAGCCGGATCCGAGAGTAGGCGTCGGGGTCGAGCACGCTACTAAGCTAGCGTAAGCGAGAATCGATAGTCGGCTAGCCACAGTGAAGAACAAAGAAACAACACTGAAACAACGGCAGCCCCCGAATGTGCGCTCGGGAGTGCTAACTTTTACTCAAAAGAAACGATAGGGTGTTACACTTGTTCTAGGAGTAGAACAGCCTGAGGAGGCTGGCGTTCCACGGGCGTTCCCCCTCCTCGTAAGGGGTAAACGGCTTGTTCTTTTTCTCCTCGTGTATGTCAGTGAGATAGTACGCATTGTTGTGCAGCGCTCTGCTGATGATGAACGGGCCCTCCCAAGGGGAGCACAGCTTGTGGAGCCCCTTAGTGTCTTGGATCCATCGAAGCACTAGGTCTCCTTCGCGGAACGTGACCGGGTGCACTTTCCGGCTGTGGTACGGACACAGATTATGCTGGTATATGGCCAATCTGGACAAGGCCAGTTCTCGTGCCTCCTCGAGGAGGTCCACGCCGTCTTCGTTTGCCCGCTTGGCTTCTTTCTCGTGTATAGGATGGCTCGAGGGGAGTCAAACTCGATGTCAGCCGGCAGGACTACTTCCGCGCCGTAGACGAGGAAGAAGGGCGTGTAGTTCGTCGAGTGGTTGGGGGTGGTCCTGAGGCTCCAGAGTACATGCGGGAGTTCTTTGATCCCGCAGTCGGGTGCTCGCTCGAGGGGGTCTACCAGCCGGGGCCGGATTTCGGCTAGGACTAGGCCGTTTGCTTTTTCCACCTGGCCGTTTGACTGGGGATGAGGCACCGAGGCAAGGTCCAGCCGGATTCCTTCTCGCCGCAGAAACACTTGAAGACGCCCTTGGAGAAGTTCGTTCCGTTGTCGGTGATGATGCTGTGCGGATAGCCGTAGCGGTAGATGATGTCTTGGAAAAAGGTGATGACCGCCTGGCCATCCCACTTCTTGACTGGCTTGGCCTCGATCTACTTGGTGAACTTGTCCACCGCTACGAGGAGGTGAGTCATGCCGCTTCGTGCCGTCTGAAGGACCGACCATGAAGAGCCCTAGAAGGCGAATGGCCAGGTGATGGGGATGGTTTGCAGAGCTGCAGCCGGCGTGTGCTTTTGCTAGCTGAAGCGCTGGCAGCCGGTGCAGGCGCGGACCATCTGCTCAGCGTCAGCTAGAGCTGACGGCCAGTAGAACCCGTAGCGCAACGCTTTCGATGCGATTGACCTAGATGTGGCGTGGTGTCCGCATTCGCCCTTGTGGATGTCTTCTAGCAGGCGGCGCCCTTCTGCCGGCTCGACGCAGTGCCGGAAGACGCCTGTCGTGCTACGCTTGTATAGCTCGCTGTTAATGATGGTGTATGCCTTGGAGCGGCGCAGAACTTGTCGTGCTTGCACCTCCTCCTTTGGGAGTGTGTCGTGGGTGAGGAAGTCGAGGAACGGTTGCGCCTAAAAGGGAACTTCGTGGATGGTGAAGACGCCGGCTAGCGCCAGCTGGGCGGCTTTTGGATCCGGCTGCGTAGCCCCTGGGTGTGGCGTTGCAGCCCCCGGGTTTGCTCTGGTCTTGTCGATGAGCTCGGGGACGGGTGCGGCTGGCGCCTCGTAGTCGGGTGGGTCCAAATGACGTGGTGGGGGGACAGCCCCCGAGTTTGCTTGTCCGGCTAGTGGACTTGCAGCTCCCGGGTTTGCTTGTCCGGCTGGTGGGCTTGCAGCCCCCGGGATGACAATGGATTCTGAGTCGGGTGACAGTGTGATGGATGGCTTGTAGACGTGCTCGAGGGAGACGCCGGCTGGAATGGCTCGCCGGGTGCTGCCGAGCTTAGCGAGCATGTCAGTTGTCTCGTTGTTGACTCTGGGCACGTGGTGGAACTCGCACCCCTCAAGCAGGCGCAAAGCTGCTGCACGATCAACCGGTAGGAGGACATGTTGGCGTCCTTGGCATCCAATTTCCCGAGGTTTGCTGGATCACTAGGTCCGAATCTCCGAAGCACAGGATACGCTGGATGCTCATCGCCTTGGCGAGTTTGAGGCCGTGGACGAGGGCCTCGTACTCGGCGACATTGTTGGAAGCCTTGAAGTGGATCTGCACGGCGTACTCCAGCCAGTTGCCCTTGGGCGAGGTGAGGACGATTCTGGCTCCCAGACCTTCGTACATCTTGGAGCCGTCGAAGTGCATCGCCAGTGCGCGGAGTCGGGCACAGACGGCAGGTACTGCGTTTCCGCCCAGTCGACGATGAAATTGGCGATGAGCTGGGACTTGATGGATATTCTTGGCTGGTACAGGACCGTGTGCGGGGCAGGCCGACTGCCCACTTGGCGACCCGGCCGGTTGCGTCTTTGTTGCCAATGATGTCTCTGAGTGGAGCCGTGCTCACGATGATGATGACGTGCTCTTGGAAGTAGTGGCGCAGTTTCTTCTCCGCCATGTGCACGCCATACACGAGGTTCTGGTAGTGGGGGTAGTTCTGCTTGACTGCGAGAGGACCTCGCTCACGTAGTAGACCGGCCGCTGGACTGGGTGCTCCTTGCCTTCCTCTTGGCGCTCCACCACCAGGACGATGCTGACGCACCGGTTGGTGGCGGCGATGTACATGAGCATGGTCTCCTTTGGAGCAGGCGGCGACAGGACCGGTGCCTTGGACAGTGCCGTCTTGAGCTCGGCGAAGGCCGCGTCTGCTTCGTCCGTCCAGACGAACTTGCCGGTTTTCTTCAACAGGTGGTACAGGGGTAGGGCCTTTTCGCCCAGCCGGCTGATGAACCTGCTCAGCGAGGCCAGGCAGCCAGCGAACTTCTGAATGTCTCTTAGCGCGGTCGGTCGCTCCATGTTATCGATGGCGGTGATCTTATCCGGGTTGGCTTCGATTCCTCGCGCGGAAACGAGGAAACCGAGTAGCTGGCCAGCCGGTACCCGAAGACGCACTTGTCGGGTTCAGCTTCATCTGGAACCGGCACAAGTTGGCGAAGGTTTCTCTCAGGTCGTCGATGAGGGTGCGGCGTTCTTTGGTCTTGATGACGATGTCGTCGACGTAGGCGTGGGCGTTGCGCCCGATCTGGTCATGCAGGCATTTTTGCATGCATCTCTGGTAGGTGGCGCCCGCATTCTTCAAGCCGAAGGACATGACCGTGTAGCAGTATGCTCCGAAGGGCGTGATGAATGCGGTCTTCAGGTGGTCACCCGGTGGAGCTTGATCTGGTTGTAGCCGGAATACGCGTCCAGGAAGGACAGGTAGTCGCAGCCGGCGGTGGAGTCTATGACTTGGTCGATGCGTGGCAAGGCGAAGGGATCCTTGGGACATGCCTTGTTGAGGCTGGTGTCGTGGGTTTGTCACGTCAGGTGTCATAGATGACTTCGTAGGTGTGGGATTATGCGAGTCAAGCATCTCCGAGCTTGGGATCGCAGGAACAAAGATCAACATAGATTTACCCAGGTTCGGCCCCCTCAATGTGAGGTAAAAGACCTACTTCCTGCCTACCCTAGATTGGTATTGATATGATAATCGAGGTGTTACAATGGAGGCGATCCGATCTGGTACTCGCCGTATGAGCTAGGGTTTGGGGCTTGATAGCTTGACCCGCTCTAAGTCCTGCGAGTCCTCTTTATATACACAGAGGCTCGCTAGGTTACAAAAGGAAACTTCCCCATAAGGAATACATCCACAGAGGCCTACTCGGAGACTACTTGGTCTTCACGTCCTCCGGGATATGTCTTCTAGATCTTTCCCTTATGGCGGTTCAATATTGGGCTTGCTCCCAAGTGGGCCTTCGTCCGTGCGAGTAAGTTAAGTCGCACTGGGCCGCGGGTTAATCCAGAAAGTATTCCCCCGACATTAGCCCCCAAGTTTAGCTTGGATTTCGAGTGAAGGCTCCTTCGTCTTAACAAACCCCTGAGCCGCGCACGTGAATTATCCCAGCTGAACTCCAATTTTCTTATTTCCAATCTGCGGCTTATAACTCTTCTTGGCGGCTCAAGAACGCGACTTATCCTGCCTTGACGGTTGATTTTCAGATCTAAACGTCTTCCGCGTCTGGGTTATTTATCTTGGCTCATCGTTTTCCCCAGCGTTCTGCATCAAGTCCTGCATTACGCATCCGCTACTCCTTTCCGCCGCCTCCAATCTCGCTTCTCGTACTCACAATCCTTCGGTGGATATCTCCATCGATCTGAGAAAAATGTCTCGCCGCAAGTGCAACTGGGAAGGCTCGTGGGTCGACGAAGATTTCCTGGAATCCCTATCTGCACGGGGCCTTCTTCCGCCAAAAGATCAATGCGAATGGCGGGCGGCCGGTGAGGAGGTAATCCCCAATCCTCAACCAGGAGAAATAGTGATTTTTGCGGAGCATGTTGAGCGCGGGTTCAAGCCCCGGGCTCTCTCTTCTTCCGCTCCTTGATGCAGCGGTTAGGTCTCCGCTTCCATGATATTGGCCCTAATTCGATGTTGCAAGTGAGCAACTTCCACGTCCTCTGCGAAGATTATCTGGGTATCCCGCCTTCAATAGATTTCTGGCTTGCTCTTTTCAATTGCAATAGTCAAAGGGAAACCACAGATGGTCCTTTTCTCCAATGCGGCGCCATTTCCTTCCAACGCCGTCGGGGTAGTATCTTCCCAAAACTAACTCTTGCCAAGAAAATCAAGGAGTGGCAAAGGACATTCTTCTATTGTAAAAACACTTCTCCTGAGGGTGAAATTCCTCTCCTCTTTGGTCTCCTCTTCCCTTCGAGGCTACCGATGCTCTGTCTTCCAAACCTGATCCTTCTTCGTTGCCCTTTATCGAATCCCTTTAGACAAGGTGAGAGCGCTGACACTCCATGGTCTCACTGGATTAGATCTCATATCTTGCTGGACTAAGTGGCGAGTTCAGCCTGTGAGTCGCCGCTCGCGGCTTATGATGGATTTCACTTGTCATGCAAACGACGTCGATCGTACTTGCCCTGAAGATTGGGACAAAGGGGAGTGGATAAATTTCATTCGCCGAGTGACGGACGAGGATATTGACTCGTATGACAACGTCGGACTTGCTCCCTTCTGGGCTGAGCACAAGCCTTTTGTGGTAATGTTTACTTGTCACTGTTTCCTCGAAAATTCCTTCTCCAAAATTAATTATTTCTGACCTGAGCTCCTTTTCAGATCGATCCCTATTTCTGGGTTCTTCCTCAGAGGACGTCGACTTGAACCAAGGAACCGCGGCTGAGTCGTCAAACAAGCCGCAGCCTTTGGCGAAGATACAGTTATGCACGAGGGTAGTGCTTCTGAAGAGGAACAACAAATGGCCGACGCTTTCTGTCCTCGACTCCAAATACACCTTTCCTGGAACTTCCTGAGGTGCCTCGCAGGTCCTCGAAACGTATTTTATGCCAGAGCTCAGAAGACCCCGCGCAGCCTGAGAAACGTCGCAAAGCCTTGGCGTTACTAGCAGAAACAAGAGCTGCCAAATCTTTAAAACTCGCTGATCCCAACAAGGCTACTTTTTCTTCCGAGGCTGTTGCAAAGGATTGCTTCTCAATAAGCTCGGGTAATTGTTTGCGACTCTTCTCCTTTTCTTTTTGTGTTTACGTATTTCTGGCAAGGAATTGCTGATCACTACTTCTTTTCATACTCTGTAGGTTCAGATTTGCAAGGTTTATCTTCTCCTTCCTCTGGTTGCCTGATGAAGAGTATCCGTGTCGCCTCTGGGTATGGTTCGCCTTCTTTTCAATGTTGCGGCTCTGCTAGGTCAGCTTATTAACCCATCAATGTTTTGCAGGGCCATGTCTGAAGAGGCTACCAAGTCTAATTCCCATCCCACTTCTTCTCAGCAAGCTATGAGCGAGGATGATGCTGCTGATGAAAACGTGGGAAACAGTAATGGTGCGACTCAACCAAGGCCCTCCCTGGAGGAAGGTATTGCAGACGCGGCTCCTGCCGCGACTCCAGTCGCAGCTCCATCCACAACTCCTGCTGCTGGTAGGGTATCTACTGAAAATAGAATTCCAGCTCCAGGAAATAGTTCTAAGTCAATCGCAGATGCCATAATTTCTGCTGGAGACAAGCATGCTGCTCTGCTGCGCGGCTTAGTTGAGCAATTTTCTTCAAGTCGCCAGGTACATATACCGTAGCCCCCAAGGATCAAAACCTTGTGTCATCGCACGGGTGTTGATTCTTTTCCTGGCTTCAAATCTCGAGCCCCCAAATTCCTGGATAATTTACCTATGCGTTTTGCTCTGTTTGTTTTCAGCGTGAACTGTCCTTGCTTGATGCTTCTGGCTCAATAAAGGGTAAAGGCATTTCCATAGACCATCCTGAAATGATGCAGTCTCGCCTGGAGCAGCATAATGAGGTCATTAGGGACCAAGATCAGGAAATAAAATCTCTCAAAGGTCAACTCGACTCCTGCGAAGAGCAATTTAAAGAACTTGAAGCCGATATGCAGCAGCGACTCATGGAGAAAGACGAGGTCATTAGATCTTTGCGAGAAGGGCTGACTCTTAAATCTGAATTGATTGATCGCCTGAAGGGAGACCACGCAAAGGAACTCGCCGCGCGAGATGAAAAATATAACTCGCTGCTCAAAGCCTTTGAGGGTTTTGGCTCCATGGTCAAATCAGCCGTCCTGCAGCTTGCTGGTTGGTCTTTTATTCCTTTAATCATACATATTTTGGGTAACCAACGTTAGTCTCTGACTTGTTTCTTGCCTTTTCTTTCTTTGACATAGGACCTGAGGCCCCAGTGTCCCGTTCCAATTGAAGGATCAACTGGTATATCTGTCTGACTTCAGCCAGCGCTTCTTAAAGGTTACCAAGGAGGTTATGACGGTAATCTCTCCTGCGACTGATGGCCCAACATCTTGCGAGTATTGGATAAATAAACTGCTCAAGGCTCCACATTATGTCTCTGATTGGAAACGATCCTCTGCTCGCGCCGGAGCCGCGCATGTCTTGACATTGCTTCGAGCATATTATCCAGAGATAGATGTTGGCAAGGTTGCTCGCCACGGCCTGGCGATGAGCGCGGATGATACTGAACTGCCAATAAGCGAGTACTTCGATATCTGGAAAGGGATGCGCGGATATGCCACAAAATTTGTTGATAACTTAGACTTGGGCACTTATCTCGATAAATTCAATCTTGATGGGAGCAAGGTGTCAAAGGAAAAGTCCTCAGGAGCTGAGTCATCTCGGGCTGCCACTCCAGCAACAGTATCTGGTGGCCCTTCTGCCTCGTCTGGCGGCGCCCTGATTATTAGGACACCTGCGACTGCAACTGCGAGACAAGCCGCGCCAATTCCCACTCCTGTTGCTCGGAAGAGGAAAAATAAATAATGTGGGACATGCCCGTTAGTCTGTAAGATATTCATGTATTATAAACAGTATTTTTGTGACCTATAAGCAGGTTCTTTTCTTGATAATTCCATTAAGTAGACGCTCGCGCGGCTCAGTATTTCCTAGGAACATGTGTGTTCAGGGTCGAGAGCGGCCATGATAGGCAATCAAAATTTGAGGTGCGATTGGTACTCGCGATGCTCGTAAGGAGCCCTCAAGGGTCAGTGATATATGAAATTCAAAAGACTCAGCGACTCAATGATAGTTGAGGCGAAACGACAAACCCTTGAATGTCAAGGGTGCCGGCTTTATTTCATAATCACTCGATGTTTTACAGGGTGTTACAGGATGATGCAGGCCCTTTAATGCGGGTTTTCTATTCCCCGCAGGCCATGCATACTTGATACTCATCGCACTTAGTTGCGAATTAATACTCCTAACGGAGTGGGTTGAACACCTGATTGGTTCAATTTTGAGTCGCTAAAAGCGACTCGGGTCGAGCATGATAGCTCCGATGTATGTCTCATGTTGAAGCAGAAGCAATTGTGTTGGGCGATCAGCCGCACTGAGCTGCGACTTATGTTGAGTTGAGTTTGCTTTGTAAGGACTCACGATAACTGAACCCCTTTGGCTGGGGTTGTTGATCGAGGCTGGATTTATGCACATGCGCCATTTCTTGTCTTCTTTTTGTATCAAGGCGACCTCTGGGGCATTATCTTGCTGATGCGCGACTTCTCGGTGGGTATTTACCATCCGGTGGCTGCATCCTGTTGGCCGCTTCCGCGGTACCTCCAACGCGACTCGTTTTGAGCTGCGATTATCGATCTGCGACTGATATCCATGTGAGTTGGCGATGCAGCTTCTTCTGCGAGTACTGAGCCTGCGTTCTCGCATTCTAACGCTCTCTGCCTGTCTCCATATATTGTAATAACACCGTTTGGTCCTGGTATCTTTAACTGTAGGTAGACGTAGCAGGGGCGAGCGGTAAATTTGACATAGGCTTCTCTTCCAAAGATCGCATGATATGAGCTTTTGACTGCTACAACCTCAAAGTCTAGGAGCTCTGTGCGGAAGTTCCGCTCTGTTCCAAAGCTAACTTCAAGTGTTATCTTTCCGATTGGTCGCGTAACAGCTCCTGGGATTATGCCTTGAATTTCTTTCCTGGATGGTCGCAGCCTTGTCTCGGGTATATTCATTCTTCGGAGCGTGTCTTGATATAGGATGTTTACTCTTCCTCCTCCGTCCATTAGGACCTTACTTAACTTGTATCCCGCGACTTCTGGCGTGACCACCAGAGCTGGCTGTCCTGGATCTCTTACTTCTGGGGGGTGATCGCCGCGACTCCAAATAACCGATTGCTCTGTCCAGCGACGATACCTTTCTGGCGTTGAAATCTGACCGCTCTTCCGGCTTCCATCCGTCGTTTGTACCTCCACTGTATGAAACTGTCCTATGTTTCTTCTAGGTAAAACGTCAGGCTCTTGACGAGAGCTAGATTTATTCTTGTGCTGCATCGATCTGCTGCGAGCTGTATCTGGCGTGTCGCCTTCTTTCCACCTCCGGTAATAATGACATTGCGCCTTTGTGTGACCCGCTGGCCTGCCATCTCTCCTGCGATGTAAGTCGCAAGGCACGTCGAAGATCCCCTTGCAGTTATTAGGGGTAAGGCCTTATCACTCCCTTGCTCCTGCATCTGGTGTGCGCGACGTTCAGTTTTCGCGACTGCAGTTTCCCGTTGGGTTCTGTGATAAGCCGCCTGTCCCTTTATCTGTCTTTGCGTACTTGTCAGCCGTTGCCAAAAGCTGGTCGAAACTATCAATCTTGTGCTCAGCGCGACTTAATTTGTGCACCAACGGCTCAAATCTACAGTTCTTTCTCATAGCTTGTATTGCAGCTTGTACTGTTAAGTTTTTGGCGGAGCCAAGGATCTCCGCGATTCTCTTGATCCAGTCGCCGCTTGATTCGTCCTCTTTTTGAATGCATTGTCTAAGGTTTTTCATATCTTCTGTTTGGAATCTGCGATGAACTTGTCCTTCAAGTCTTCCCATGTGCTTATTGATTTTGATGGCAGCCTTAACAGCCAATCCCTAGCTTCTCCCTGTATTGCCAAGTGGAAGTATTTCGCACGTATTTCTTGAGTCACATCAGCCCTGTTATGCTTGCCTCGTAATCTTCTATCCATAAGGCAGGGTCTTGGTCACTGCGATAGGTGGTGACTCGCTGCGACTCGTCGAAGTTCGGGGGAAACGAGTGAGCCGTATTTCCTCTCCAAAACATGCTGGTCCTTTCAATAATGAATAGGAGTTTACTGGCGCTGAATCTTCATCTGAATCAGTTTCAATCTGGGATGGCTGAGTCGCTCCGGACGTCCGTGACTCGCCTTCTATCTTCTTTTCTTTTTCCAATGATACCTGCAAACCTGCTAGCTGGTTGACCACTTCTTCGACGCTGCACTTTCTCCTCCCCATGATACCTCGTTTTGCGGCTCATTGGGCGTGACTCCATACATATTTGCTTGTTGTAAAGCAGCGGTTTGCAGTAGGTCGATCGCATAGCGAGCTTCCTTATCAGCTCGTGTCTCCAACCGGTGCTATCTTTGACAATATCCCTATCGCGGCGTGCACGTTGCTCTCTGGGTCGCCGTGGAACTGTGATTTCATCTCTCCTTGTCCATCTTGATCTGATGTTTTTGCTGCCAACGACGGAGTCGCCACTCTTCTTCTTGGAGTTTCTTGCGCTCAGATGTCGTCTTGGTTCGCACCGCCTGGTGCTTCGGCTGGCAGCGACGGAGTCGTCGACCTTCTTCTTGGAGTTTTTCGCGCTCAGCCGCGAGTCTTTGTGCCTCTTCACAGAGTTCCGTCCTGATAGCTTCAATCTCTTCAATCTTGAGGTCTCCTTCCTGATTTGGTAGAGATCCCCAAACAGGTCTTGACGGGACGGGGATGGGCAATCTTGCCGTAGCTTGTTGTAGCTCCTCCAACACGCGGACCCTGACCGGCCGCAGCTCCTTCACCGATTCGCTTCCTTGAGTCGCGTCCATAGATCTGCGACTGACGGATCCGACGAAAACTTTTACTGATCCGATGGGAACGATGTATCCGAACTCGATGCGATCTGCCTCGGGTCCCCACTCTGAGTCGTCGATGAAGGGGACCCCATTGATGTCTTCAACTTGGCCGATGGCGATGTCCTTGAAGCCTGATTTCGATCCTGCGCGGAACGTGACGCTTTTGACCGCAGGCCCCACGGTGGGCGCCAACTGTCGTGGGTTTGTCACGTCAGGTGTCATAGATGACTTCGTAGGTGTGGGATTATGCGAGTCAAGCATCTCCGAGCTTGGGATCGCAGGAACAAAGATCAACACAGATTTACCCAGGTTCGGCCCCCTCAATGTGAGGTAAAAGACCTACTTCCTGCCTACCCTAGATTGGTATTGATATGATAATCGAGGTGTTACAATGGAGGCGATCCGATCTGGTACTCGCCGTATGAGCTAGGGTTTGGGGCTTGATAGCTTGACCCGCTCTAAGTCCTGCGAGTCCTCTTTATATACACAGAGGCTCGCTAGGTTACAAAAGGAAACTTCCCCATAAGGAATACATCCACAGAGGCCTACTCGGAGACTACTTGGTCTTCACGTCCTCCGGGATATGTCTTCTAGATCTTTCCCCTTATGGCGGTTCAATATTGGGCTTGCTCCCAAGTGGGCCTTCGTCCGTGCGAGTAAGTTAAGTCGCACTGGGCCGCGGGTTAATCCAGAAAGTATTCCCCTGACAGCTGGTGTAGTCGATGCACATGCGCCAGGCGTTATTTTTCTTCATCACCAGGGCTGGGTTGGCCAGTCAGTCCGGGTGGTACACTTCCATGATGAAGCCCGCGTCGAGTAGCCGGGCGATTTTTTCTCCGATTGCTCTTTTCTTCTCCTCTCCGAAGCGACAGAGAGGTTGCTTGACCAGTCTAGCATCCGTCTTGACATGTAAAGAGTGCTCAGCGAACTCCGTCGGTACGCCTGGCATGTCTTTGGGAGACCATGCGAAGATGTCCCGATTCTCACGGAGGAATTCGATGAGCTCGCCTTCAATTTGTCGCTGAGGGTGTTGCCGATGGTGAGGAACTTCCCGTCTGGCTTGCTTGCGTCAAGCGGAACCTGCTTGCTGTCTTTCTTGGCTTGAAACTGCGTCTCGCCGGACTGCTTCTTTGCAGGCGGTACTTCCGGGTGCTCGGCTGCTACGGCGCGCCTGATCTCCTTGAACTCTTCAGCCGCTACCAGCGACTCGGCGAGCCTCGAGCCGGCCGAGGCGCATGCCATGGAGCGCTTGAAATCGCCGGCTACGGCGATGATGCCACTCGGGCCCGACAGCTTCATCTTCAGGTAGCCGTAGTGGGGTACGGCCATGAATTGGGCGAGAGCCGGGCGGCCCAGGATGGTGTGGTAGGGGCTGCGGTGGTTCACCACCTCAAAACAGATGCTCTCACGACGAAATTTTTTCTTTTCTCCAAACACGATGTCCAGCCAGATGGTGCCGATTGGTGTGCAGGACTGCCCTGGCACGATGCCGTGGAAGATTGTCCGGCTGGAACTCATCTGGGCCTCGGTTATCCCCAGCTTGTCGGCGGTGTCCTTGTACAGGATGTTGATGCTGCTTCCTCCGTCAATGAGCACCCGGGAGAAGGTGACGGTGAACTCTTGGTTGGTGACGAAGGTGGGATCCAGGAGCATGCTGTAGGCCCCGGGATTCGGCATGATATCCGGGTGGTCGCCGGGTCCGAAGGAGATGGGCTGGTTTGCCCAGTCCATCAGCTGCTGGACGGCGGGGATGACCGCGTTCACTTCTGCGATGCGCAGCCACTGGCTGCGCTTGTCCTTGCGCTCGATGATGGAGATAACGTATGTGGCATCCTTGTTGGGGTACATGTCACGAGATGTGCCGGCTGCGGCAGCCGGCTGTCTTGGGCGCTCGTTGCGCTGGTTGTTGCCGATGTTGATGCCGCCTTGAGGGGGTGGGCCGGGTGGCGGCTGTGGTGGTCCTTCTCCGCGCTGCAGACGGAGAGTCCAACTACAGCGGGCCGTCGTATGGGTGGACGGCTTCCCGGGGACACTGTGGTACCGGCACGGGCCGTTCATCATGTCCTCGAACATGTACGCTGGCTTCGTCCACTGGCGGTCCTCGTATCGCCCCTCTGGTTTGTTCCACTGGCGGGTATTCCGGTTCCCACCGTCATCGCCAGTAGGCTGGCCGGCCTCGGTTGTGTTGACAGTGCGGTTCTCGTATCGCCCGTCTGGCACGCCGCTTCTCTTCCGGCAGTCTCGATCTCGATCGTCGCGGCAGTCGCGGTTGTCGCGGTTGCCTCCGTTGTCCCGGATGTCGCGGTTGTCACGGCCGGTTTGGTTGTCGTTGCTGGGGCTGCCTTGCTCTCTTGTAGCCGGCTTTTCTTGTGGCCTACCGGCTCCGCCTATCTGGATTGGGATCCTCATGGCGGAGTCGGCCGTGGCGTACTTGTTTGCTATGGTCATGAGTTCCGCCATGGATTTCGGCTCGTCTAGGAGCAGCCGGTGCTTGAGCATCGTGCCCTCCCGGCAGCCGTTGATGAAGTAGCCGACCGCCTGGATGTCGTGGACTCCTTCGCAGGTGTTGCGGAGGCTCGACCATCTCGTGAGATAATCACGGTCGGGCTCGGTTTTTCCCTGGGTGCAGCTGGCCAGCTGGCGAGGGCGACTCGGACGCTTGTAGGTGCTGGAGAAGTTCCTGACGAAGACCTGCTGGAAGTCCAGCCAGCAGTTGATCGATCCATCCGGCAGGCTGTTGAGCCATGTGCGGGCTGAGTCCTTCAACATAAGTGACACGTAGCGCACCGCTACGCGCTTGTTGCCGCCTGCGATGGAGACGGCGGTGACGTAGTCGGATAGCCAGTCCTCTGGCTTCGTGCTTCCATTGTATTTGGGCATGTCGCGCGGGAGGGTGAAACTCCGCGGGAAAGGCTCTCTTGCGATGCGAGGTCCGAAGCACCAGTGGACCTCACCCTCTTCTTCTTCGAGCCGGCGGGATTTCTCTAGGGCGTCGAGGCGGTCACGAGCGTCGGGGCCGTATGCCGGGCCTAGGTCTCCCAGACGGTCGTGGACGGTCCCCTTGCGCGCATCCAGTTGGTTGCGGTAGTTGTACTGGCCATCGCTAGCGGCCGGCACATAGTTGTAGTTCTGGCCGCCACCGGCAGCCGGCGCGTTGAAGCGACTTGGTCTGGAGTTGATGCTGCGTGCGCGATTTCCACCCGGCTAGGGTGCTTGCTGGGTTTGGACATGTGGCGACGACGCCTGGCGGTCACCTCGAGTTGCACCGGGTGGAGGGGCGCCAGGCGGGGGAGGTGGAAGAGGTGGCAAGTACATCGCGGACGCGGTCTGGTTCTGGCAAAACTGGTGATCGGCTGTGTCGAGGAGGTCCTGGACGCGCTGGTGCTGCGCGCGTAGCTCGTCCCCCTCCAGATTGGGCAGTTCTGCTGCGGCGGCTCGTGCTGCCTTCATGTTCTTCGCGGGGGAGCTGTAGACGGGTCGACGAGTAGGTGGTGCTCCGGCTGGTCCAGCCGGCTTGGCGTCGGCAGCCGGTCCTCCTGCCATCTCGTTGGCGAGGTTGCGCCTGACGTTTCCCCGCGGGTTGGGCTCGATGGCGACGGGGGTGAAGCCGTGGGCGAAGTTGTACTCGCGGACCTGCGCTTCCATCCGGCGATGCATGGCTGCGACGTCGTGCGCGCTGCTGAGGAGGCGCTGGCGTGCTTGCTCGAGGAGGATGGCGGCCTACGCGGGGTCCGCGTCGGCGGCGATGGGTGTGACCAGTCCCTGGAGCATAGCCTGGACGGAGTCGACGTGGACATGGTGCTGCTGGGTGCTCGCGACGTCGGACACCATAACCTCCGCGTAAACACGGGTCTCGGTGCTGCTCTCGCAGCCGGCCGTATCCTCGGGGAGACGGTCGACACAACGCTGGATGTTGGCGGGGTAGGCGGGCGCGAGGGCGATGTAGACGCGGTGCTCGCCGAACTGCAGGACAATGCCATCCTCGGGGAAGGCGGAGCCGGCGAAGCAGTTCACGTTGTCGTTGACGAAGTGGATGGAGCCGAACGTCGAGACGAGGCCGGAGGCGACTCGCTCGCCGAGACGGCTGCGGGATCCCGTGCGGAATGTGACTCCGGAAGCTGCTATCTGCCCCACGGTGGGCGCCAAATGACGTGGTGTGGAACACGGCATATGCCACGGGATGGCTAAGATAGGAGTGGGGACAGCGTTCTGCAACTTCGGCACCCGCAGGGATTGCGCCAGAGCGCGGACACGGGAAGTACCCAGGTTCGGAGCCCTCCTGGAGGAGGTAACAGTCCTACTCCTGCTCGATCTCTCTATCATCGGTGGACACAGTACAAAGTTGCTCCTCGAGCTGTTCGGTGAGCTCTCCATGGCTCGGATCTCTCTCTAGCTATTCGGGGGTGAGGAGGAAGAAGTGTTCGGCCCCCTCTACTTGGGCACCTAGACAGCCTTATATAGGCCTGGCTGTCTGGCTTACAGGTGGGGCCGGCTGGTCCGTGCCAGCCGGCCGATGTCGGCTACAGAGGTGTATCTTCGTGACGTCGTTCGTCCGTAGCACAGTACGCTACGCTTTGCACAGTTGAACTCCATAGCTGCGTAGGAGATGTCGGGGTAGGCCTGTCGTCGTGGAGGGCTGGCCGGCTGTGATGCCGGTCCCCGCCAACCGGGCAGGCGGCTCCTAGGGTTTCTTGTCGGGCACTGGGCGGCGCTCCGTGTCTCTCGCCTGTCGAGGCTGCTGGGCACTGTAGATGACGTAGGGCTAGGCCTCACTTTAGCCCATGCATGGGCAACGTGGAGGGCCGACCGGACACGGCCCCGGCACCCGCCCAACACGGGCCCTTGTCTCCCGCTCGTCATGGGAGGGCGGCAGCCGGCCACCCGGCTCCTGCAGTTGACCTTGGTCGCACAAGGCGGGCGTTGCTTGTCGTTATCTGCTTGTCTCTGGGAACTGTGATGATGACGAGTCCGTAGTTCCTCTTGCCTGCGCCGCTTGGCTGTGCTTCGACAGGCTAGGCGGAGTCCGTCTGCGCTCGGGGCAGACGGGCTCGGCTTAGCCGTACAGCTGGAGGCGGCGGGGCACTTGACTTTGCGTTTCACTCGGGATTTTCTATGGATCTTTGGGTATCCGGGTTTTATCCCCATGTCATCAGTTATGCAATTTAAACAAATTTCACGGGAGATTTCGCTAGACATCTCTCATTCATTCATTTCATCTCACTTTAAGTGGGAAGATTTTAAGTAGAAAGGGGGGGTCTGAATTTCAAGCGTCCGAAATGTGCAATGGAAGTTAAAGGGCGCAATAATGCAATGTCAATTTGGATCAAATCCCCGTCCGTATTGTAAGAAACAAAGTTGCATCTCCACCAAAATTTATGACAATGAGGAAAGTTAATAAGTGAAACTATGCAACACTGATACCCTTTCCCCACCATGTTTTTATTAAAATGTCGATAAGGAATGTTCTCGACATTGTGTAGAGGTGTCATTTTGGTGAACCTAGATACCATGTTTGCAGCTGATAGCATTGTGTAGGGTCGTGGCATGGACCATATTTTCCTTCATCTCCCTCAACCAACCCATCTAAATTCTCTTGAAGTCTGTCACATGGAAGTGGTTAAGGGTAGAGGCGGGAGGCCGAAATAAGCACCCACACAGAGATTATCGTCGAATGTGCACGACACAGACATAATAATCATTATTAAAAAGTGTATGATACTCCCTCCGTTCTAAAATAGATGACTTCCATTTGTCTAAATACGGATGTATCTAGACTTATTACACATCTAGATACATTTGCATGTAGACAAATAAAAGTCATCTAATTTAGAACGGATGGAGTATATTTTTTACGGTTTTACTAATTCTGGGTCGAACGATAATTGTCGTCGAAGGTGCACGACACAGACATAATGATCATTATAAAAATGTGTATGTTATATTTTTTACGGTTTTACTAATTCTCGGTCGAACGATAATTAAGTTATACTTTTTCAACTCCAGCACTGCCGGATTGCATGCGATTCGTGCAGCCTATGACTTATAAGTTGGTTGCAAGCGGGTTGCGAATGGGATTTTTTAGTTAATAGCGGATCACAACTGAAATTTTCTCTGTTTGAAGTGGGTTGTAAGTTAGATTTTTAAGTTGTAAGTGGATTGTAACTGAAAGAAAAATGGTTCTCACAGTAGTAAATAGGTAATCACAGAGTGAAATCTCGAATGAGAATTAATTACCCCCTACATTTTAAGCGGAAAATATGCCAGGCCTTCTCCTGAGGCGCGTGAACAAAATCTAATGCTTGGCTATCAGACGGGCGCGTGCGCACGGCCTATTTAAGGTGCAAAAACGGGTGCACCTATCCCTTTTAAAAGGGAACCAGCGAGTGTCACGAGCTGTCACGTGGTGACCTGCGGGAGGTGGAGAAATCCAAATCAAATTTGCTCACCGGATAAACGCAGCAGCTGAGCGGGAGTTGAGCGGGCGTGCGTACGTTCGTTCGTCTCCGCGCGTACGTCCAGCTCCAGCATGGAGCGGTGGCCCGATCTGATCTCGTTTGCACTTTTCGTTCCATCCAAGCACAGAAGCAGTACAGAGAACGCACAATATACAGAGTACACAAGTAGAGAATACAAACTCCACAAAAATACAGTGTACAAATTACACGGAATTAGAAGTACAGAAGTACAGAACCCACAGAAAACGTTGTACAAAGTACGCAAAACGGGGAGTACAAACACACATAAAAAAGGTGTACTAACTACACAAAACTAAATGTACAGAACAGACAAAAGGTGATGTACAAAATACCCAGAATAGCGAGTACAAAGTACACAGATACAAATTGTACAACTAAATAGACACAGGTTGTATAACTACACAGACACAGGTTGTATAACTACACAGACACAGGTTGTACAACTACATAGACACATGCAGTGGCGGAGCTCTGTTGGAGCAAAACCGGGCCCTGGCCCGCCCAACTTTATCCAAGACACTGAACAATAGAACTTTTTTGGCCCATCAAAGAGAAAAAACGTAGTTTTCTTTGGGCTGGCCCGCCCAACCTTTGGGCTGGAGCTCCGCCAGTGGACACATGTTGTACAACTAGACAGAAATAGGTTGTACATACACGGATTGTACAACTAGACAGACACGGGTTGTACAACTATACAGGCACATGTTGTACAACTACGCAAACACAGTTTGTACAAACACATGTTGTACAACTATACATACACATGTTGTACAACTATACATAACCGGTAGTACAAAAAAAAAGTTTATCGAAACCTATCAACATGGGATCTAATTTTGAAGATCTCGACGCGAGGAAATCAAAAGTGAAAACGGTTCGTAATTTGGATAAACGGTTTTAAGATATTTCATTTTGAAGTTTCGGTTTTGAAAAATAAAAGGCAAAAAACTACTCTCTCACCTTCGGTGGTACCGCACGAAAAAGAAGACGATACTTATCAGCACGAGATGGTTCGCTGGGTTCCCTTCACAAAGAAAACCTTTTTCTAGTGATTTCGTGCAAAAACCCTTATGATAATAGTACCGATGGTGGCAGGCCGACAAAATTCACCCGTTTCAACGGCCCAGCTGCTAGTACAAACGTACTTTATCCATCCATCCAAAATTGCCTCCAAAAACAAATTGCCTCAAAATAAATCCATCCATCCATATTTCTTCATCGTCAGAAACTCTGAAACAAGTTTACTTCAAAAGAGAAAAAAAACTCTGAACCATTCCACGCTGGGATCGATGGATTCACGGATCATGGCAGGCAAGTTGGACCTGGCCAAGTCCACGATCCGATCTTAGCTCTCACCATGCATGCTCAGCTCCGGGATCGTCTAGATAGCTAGCAAACCCGCGCCGCTCGATCGCTCGCCTGCGCGCCCTTTATATTCCCGCGGTCTGGCCGCTGCGAGTTATTACTACATTACTGCGTGTAAGCGCCGCGATCAAAGAATCTGTGCGACAATGGCCGCCGAGGTGCTGATCGGAGCCGAGCGCCGCGTGCTCATCAGCGGCTACGGCGCCCTCCCCGCGCCGCCACCTCTTGACAGCCTGCTCGGCCGCCTCGACCAGATCGACCTACGGGTAATCTTGTTTACACCCTCCCAGTGCGCATTTCTTTCCATCTTTTCTTGACACGTCCTTAATTTGCCAATGCCATTCCTTCCAGTTGAGACAGCTGGAGGAGCAGCGGCGGCCTTCGTCGGCCGACGACCTGGACGGCGTCGTAGTCGAGGACTGCGATATGCCGTCGCCAGCATCGGCGAGGCACAAGCACAGCAAGTCGATGCCGTCGGCGCTCCAGCAGCAGGAGCAGGCGCACGTCCTGCGGGGCACGCTCATGGACCGCCTCAACCTGCTCGAGTCGCGCATCCGGCAGCTCAGCTGCGAGCTGGACCTGGACGGCGGGAAGCCTGCGTCCCTCGCGCCGCATGTGGAGGACCGCGCGTGGTCCGAGCCGCCTCTGCCGGAGCCGCGCGGCGGAGACGTCCCGGCGGCGTCCATGCGCGCGCGCGCCACGGCGGGAGGCGCCGGGGCTAACTGGAGCGCCGTGCAGATCCTGCAGAGGGGCGCCCGCCAGCTCCACCGCAACAAACCCAACCACCCCGCCAAGGTGTGTGCAGCTCCACCGATCCATCATCGATCTCCACCATTACAACCACTGGGAATTGCTGAACGTACATAACCTTTGTGACGGGATTGCAGGTGAAGAAGCTCAAGGAGGCCAAGTGCGCACGCAAGGAGGAGAAGAGGAAGGCGGAGCGTGGCAACAGGGCGTCATCTGGCCGGAGGTGGTTCGCCATCGGATGCTAGTTCGCCAGTGGGCACCGTACGGATGAACTGATCACATGATCCGTACTTAATTAAGTAGAGTCTATATATATTTGATAAATGTTGTTTATGTGTTTTGTTTTTCTGAATATATATGGTAGGTATATATGTGCTCTGTCGATCTGTAAGCCAGTAAGCGTGTGTTTAGCTGCCACATTTTTGGTTCTCATAATACTAGATCGGGTTCCTGTTGCTCCGCTGATCAAATCAATAAGCTCATTAATTAAATGATTGTACCTGTACATAGTTTCTGTTCTAGGGAATACACATGTTCTCAACTCTCAAGTCTTTGATGATATCAGAGCAGTGCTCGCATAGTCGCATATCAACGTTTGTGAATCAATTTTTCAGACGACATGCATCGGCTCGAGATATCTTTACTACTCTCTTCCTCCACAAAATAATGTCTCAACCTATACCAAATTTGCATGTATCTACACATTAAATCATGTCTAGATACATGTAAATTTACTCTAGGTTAAGACATCTTTTTGTGGAAGGAGGGAGTATTAAATTAAAACCCGTGGTGATGGTTTGATACATCTCCACCACCACGCACGGAAGAAAAGACTGTTCTGATCGTAATAAGAAAAAAATGTATGTCAAGCGAGTCCGATCACAAGAAAAATCGTACCTTGCGCACGAGCACGTTGCGCATCATCCACCGAGCTCGCTTGTCACCTGGCCCATGTACTGTTTCCGGCCTAGAGAAAATACATACTCTCGGTCCACAGAATGTCTCAATCTATCCCAAATTTGCATGTATCTACACACAAAATCATGTCTATATATATAAATTTTGTTTAGATTGAGACATCTTTTATGGACGGGGAGAGTATATAGGTCAATCCAAACAAATCAGTGAAGGAAAGCCCATTCATATCTGCTTCTACACATTCCTGCGAAAAACATATATACTAGAAGGAGATGGCGCGCTTTGCCGCGCCCATATGTTGCCCTCTGCGTTTTCTCAGTTTTGTTATGCTTGGCGGGCTGTGTGCCCAGGGCAGTCTTATTTTCTCTCTCAGCAAAACTGTTCAATGTGTTTACATCCCGTCGCATAGCAGAAGGAATGTAAAGTAAAGACAAAAGAAAGTAGCTTTAGAAAAATGGTAATGATGAATTGACTCGTCAAATTTGAAAGATGCTACCCTATACTTAGGTGAAGACTGACTGACATACAAGTATCCATAATATTTTCTTCTCAAACGGTACAATGTGCCTCGGGAAGAGGTAAATGCACGCAACTTGCAAAGTTCTGAGGCACTTCGCCATCTCCGCAAATATTTGTATCCCTATCTCACAATTCATGATTTGAAGTTCCCTTTCTGATTCTTGTCCTGATACTCAGAAATCCTCTATTTTTTTCTTTGACTACGAATCTTGGCCTAAGATTAGTGTATGATTGTTCTCAATGACAATGAACTGAAAGTCTAAAGGTAAATCGAGAAACAAAAATCATGGGCTGTACGAAAAGCAGGTTACTAAAAGATGTGTTACATGGCTTATGATTTTCAATGTTCAGAAGCCTTCCATCAAAAGTCAGTGGTCTAGGCTGCTTTCCTTGACTTTGAGTTCGATCTCATTCTTCTTCCCGGCACAAAAGAGGGTAGACTTCATCCGAGAGGCAAGCAATGACAATTAGAATTAGACAGCACCAAACCATAACATTTGGCATGTTCTTATAGAAAGTAAAACTTACAAGAGCAATATCTTCTATTTAAGTGCCAGCACTTCAGTTTTATCATATCATCCATGGACATGCATTGGAATCTCTGAACTTGACATAGCCCTAAATTAAACCTTTCTAGTTAAAAATATGATATAAAATGATGTAATTTGAGTTATTTTGGACGTCCTGATTTTGACCTTGTAGCAAAACAAATGAGCGGAACCATGTAGAAATAAGATTTAACATCCTCTTCTTCTTCGCTTTAGATCATTCACTGAGTCTGTTGTGGCCCCATTGTTGTACTATGAGCCTAGGACCATTGCTGCATTTTGGAGACATGCATACTTAGGCATTTTATAAACCTGTGCAAGAGGAGAGCTCTATCATAACCCCACCTTTCCCAGAGAAGATACCTGCATATAAATGAATCACGACAGAAGCAAATGGAACACACATAGAACTAATTACGCCCGAAAAACTTATTAAACAGCATGCGGGCCATCGAGTCTTGTCCTTGGAGATAGAATACTATAGATTGTCACTGAACATACCTGAAACAACTTTGAAAAAAACCCTACGTCAATCCTTTTTTCCTGCAACAATCAATAAATTAAATGGTGATCTTGATAATCTAAGGTTAGCCTGTACTAATTACTTAGGAAAACCAATGAATCAAACTGTGTTCATTACACCGAAAGACTAACCCGTGCATAACTTGAAAATGTTTTTATCTCAGGAGTCTCACTCTAGCTATCAAATTCACATCGAACAACCCGACTTCTAAGAATAACTCAGGTTAAAAGCACTTTAGTCGCTCCCTTTCTTTCTACATTTATCAATGAATCAAATTAAGCTCTAAACAACCATAGATTAACCAGTTCATAAGTTACAGGAAGTTTCAGTCTTACTCGGTCAGAGTCTCTATGTTATATAAGTTTTTGAAGTTGGTCAATGCAACATCATGATAGAGCAGAAACTGCTCCTTATCATCGTACTTGCATAAACTTATATGCAAACCTGTAGTAAATGTCAGCCTAAGATATCCTACTCATGTATGGGTCAAATACTAAAACCTTGATAATTGTTTGAATCGCAAGGGAGACAAATATTAGATGGTAAGGAGGAATTGTCCTATTTCTGTCGAGCCTTACTTACAGTAGCTTGATGCAACACTTCAACAAAAGTGCTTAATGTCAGGGTCCGCCCGACGCCGCCGGTAGGGTCAGGTGTAATCTCATTACCTAGCATAAAATTCATTGATCCAGAAATATAAAGGTTCCAAGTTCTTTCATACGCTGGGTCAATAGACGTACTGTATATGACGGTTTGATGTACCCTGAAGGCGTCGAACAGAACGTGTATGTCCAAGTTATTCGTTCACATCATGAAAATCAACGTTGTGTGTTAACTACTTAACACAGCCATTCCACTCGCATCGCACTCTTGCTGATACGAAAGCTCCTGCGCGTGTGAGAAGAATTATATGCTGCAACGTTCTTGACCTCTCTCGACGTGCCTAGAAATGCATATGACAGCGATACTTATGATAAGTATCGAGAAGATACTTCGAGATTTCTATAATGAATTCTGGTGTGTGAGTACATAATACATTTTTCCAGATTGACGGTTTGTGGTTGTGACAATATCAAGGACATGCAAAAGTAGGCTATGCCAACCCACCTGCCCTCCCTCCCATCAGAAATCATGTATTTATATCCAGTGCACTGTCCAAATGCATCATCTGAAAATAGATCATAATAATTTTGAAATTTTGTAGGAACCCATAGTATATGAAATCCCAATCTTCCACTTTTCCTATTCATATGTTTTGTGATTTTTGCTATAAAAACAGCCCTTCACTCGTTTGTCAGTCATATAGGACGGACACTATAGGTTTGGATTCAATCCCTCCCACTGGAAACAATGGAGCTACATCTACACGAGAGTTTAGGCCTAACCAATCAAGTACATAAGACATGAAGACTAAAAAGTGGACAGAACATAGATCTCAAATTCAACATTTTCTCAACGGGGAATCTAATTAGAAGTTGATTAACAAAATGTAAGGAGCCTTTACCTTCAGGAATTGATAAGGTTCAAAGAGCCTGACATCTTCAGGAATCAGGACCAACATGCTATTACGAACTGAAAAAACATGCAACAATCCAATATGAGATTAAACTGGTATGTCGCCATTAGTGACCTAATCTTTTTTAAACGAAAGGAACAATGATATAGGCATTATTAAGATATGATAGCTCAACAGATGCCTCCGTGAAGGTGTGCAAATAAGACTATCCTAGCCATATTAGGTCTACTGATTGATGTGAGTTAAACTTAATGAGCATGGGCAATGTTCCATACAACGTGGCAGTAATTACTCTGAAACTGCTCCGCCACAAAGGAAATTGGTCGGCATGAGCTTTCAAGTTCTATATAGGATTATAGGTATCATGATTTTATCAAATCAGAGCCACAAACGATCCTTTTAGAAACTAAAAAACAACTGACGGTACATATAGTATCCACCGCTGAAGACTGAAACCTTCAGTACCCAAAGAATAACATATGAATGTAACTGAATTGCTGAAGCCTGAAACCTTCCATCCACCCATTGCTCCATCCACCTTCACGCCCATGGTTACATCCCCGGTTCCAACCGCAATTGAGGGCTGAGCTCGTCGGCATGGAGGTGGGATGCCACGACCTCCACCCCCGCCGCCTCCTCATCATCCTCCACAGCCGCCAAGATCCCCGATGCGCCCCTCCCTGCGAAGACCAGAGGGCAGCGGGACAACAACGCATCCGGCGGCAGCCGCGTCCCGGAGCGGCGAGCTCACCAAGAACGCCACCATGGACGTGTCCTTGAGCGGAGAGCTCACCAAGAACGCCACCATGGCCGCCGTCCGGGAGGCCCAGCTTCCAGATCCAATGGATGTAGAAACGGACCTGCAAAACAAGTGAGGACGAAATCTAAGAATAAGAACACAGATAATACACAGCAAAAAAATCAAGAGGCCGGCCAAGATGCAGACCCAAAACCACCACCACCGCGAACCCTAGAGAAGAGAAGAGACAGAGCAGACTGGGCGTATAGGGAAGGAAGAAAAATGAGCTCGACGGCGCGCGGGAAGGTCCCGTGGCGGCGCGTCGGGGAAGTCAGAGGCGGCGAGCTTGGGTGGGAGGCCACGGCGGCAGGAACCGGGAGGTGCTCAGGGGCGGCGTTCTCGCCGGCAGCGGCGCTCGCGGGAGGTCGCCGGCGGCGGCGTGCGCGGGACGTCGCCGGGGGCGGCACGCTCGGCGTTCTGGATGTCACCGGCAGCGGCGCGCAGTGGAGGGTGCGGGGCGGCGTCGAGAGATTGGGGACGGGACAGCTGAGGGCTCGCTAGCGATTCGGTCGCGAGCGAGGAAGGATGCAGCGACACGTGGGATGCTCCATTGCGCTCTATTTCTTGGGAGCTTAGTTATGTTACTGATAAAAAGACTACTCCCTCCGTTCCTATACGTAACCCTTATTAGAAACGGAGGAAGTACACGATAGCTCCAATTCTTTTGGTTGGTAATCATCGGTGGGTCATTGCAAATAGCAACTGCATGCAGCCCTGCACGCCTAATTCTCTATACTATCTGACACCTCTTTTCAAGATGGTGCGTCTTAGTCTCAAATAGAAGAATACCTCGCGCGTTGCAGCGAGAATTAATTTGAGTAATTATGTATGACTTCTGATAACTCTAATTCTAGCACGTGCAGCACACGGTATATATGATCACACCTATTAAAATCTATGTGTACATCATAATGTACATCCAAAGTATGCATTGCTAACTGATTAGATGCGAAAAATGATGTACATCCAAAGTATGCATTGCTAACTGATTAGATGCGAAAAATGAATAAGAAGGTTGGGGAAGGGCATACCAGTATACTGATCATGTAGATGTACAAAAATTATCCTTAATAGTGTCATATCCATGAAACTGATTGACGACATATTTACAAATGTAGATAATAAGTATATCCGGGCTGTTACAATTGAGTTTGTCGAGGCATTGAAAATGCGCACACAAGAATTGTACATAAAGGAAAGAAAGATAAGACACGACACGACAAAACAAATAACTCAGTGAACATACATCAGTTGTATGGGTCATGCCATCTTAGTGAATATAGCTAGATGGTCTGGGAAAACAGACTAACATTAGATGATGTATCTACCTGATAAAGAGAGTATAAGATTTAAATAGAAAGCTTAAATTTGTAGTGTTCAGATAAATTTTCACATCACACAATATAACACATGATAAGTGCGTGTAGATACATTGTAGAACACCGCTTCTATTTCCATCTGCAAAATCACAATTGTAATGCTGCCATGCCCATCCAAACATCCATATAAACATGCATAAGATAGACAAATCAAATGATGTGGATGTGCTGCATGTCAAGATAGACAAAATAAATGATCCTCTAGTGGGGTTTTGTTATATAAAAAGTATAGATTTACATATCGTCTCAGTTTTAATTGAATGATGTGCTTAAAAAATCCTAAGATTAATAATTAAGTCACAATAGGTTGAAACGTATATTTTGCAAAAAAATAATGCAATCTAGATTGGGGCCGTTCAAACACTAACAAGTTACAAAAAAATTGGTGGGCCAAAGTTGGGCTCAAAACAAGCATGTCCAACATCCCCATGAAACTGCACTCCGTCGCGTACAGACCAACTCATAATCTTCCATTCGTTGTTTCGCCGTGTGTCAGAATAGAAGCATCGTTTCCCTATGTGTCGTGGGGCAGAACCCGTCGTCGCCCATCCTTGCGGCAGGGATGGCATCGCCACCTTTGTCGTTTCTCCTTCCCGCTAAGACGCAGATGTTGTCGATTTTCCTCCAAGGTGAAGGGGGCGATGCAGACCCTTCCTACGTGCCACCGGAGACGTGAACTCCTTCAGGCCTCGTTTGGTGTCCGTGTATCGACGGGTGTTGTGGTGTATTTTACCTGTGGATATTGGTGAAAACACTCCATCCACCCAATCCCCTTGTTCCCTCTCAATCCCCTCCTTAATCACCCTCGTCTCAAAATTCATGTTGTTTGGCAAACGAAGAAGATTAGGGCGTCACGCACTCATGCGGGCGTTGCTGCGAGCGCCACCACGCGAAAACGCGAGGGGCTACGAGCGTCTCAAAAACACGCTGACCCGACGTGTATACGTGTATTGTCGGGAATATACACAGAGAAACCGGCCAGAACTGGGCAAAACCGGTCTGCCAAAGGCCCACGAGTGTTTTCTGGTGGTTTTAAATTGGGCTGGGAAAATACACTCCGAAACCGGTGAAAACACCTCCGCCAAACAAGACCTCATGGGATTTACGACCTGAAGTTCTATCTCCCACAACATTATCACCTGCGAGCTCCGAGTTTCTTCAATCTAGGTGAGGATACTCGATTCTCTACATTGCTTCCCAACCAGGTTGTGTAGTCTAATGTCCACACTGGCTTGATTGGCGACTGTCTAAGAAAGGCTGACGAGAATGATTGAAGACGAGGCAGTTTCTCTCTTTCCAAAGTGCCACATGGTGTACATGTGGTAACCACTGCACTTGCACAAATGCGTGATTTGCCTACAAATATGCGTAGATAGAAATATACTAACTATCTCATGAAACCACATACAGACACTATAGTATGAAGGTCGGGCGTTTTTATGGTGATAGAACTGACGAGCTGCTCGGTGTCAACTGTCAACTGTCAAGTAGTGCATCAGGAGAAATAGTTACGTGGAGTGTTTTGTTTGCCCGTTTATTCATTATACTATAATTTCTAGGTCCATTCATGGGTGGAGAGAGTTTAGATAGAGGGTTTTTGTGTGTTTTGTCCCCCATGCACTGTAGAGTCGACTATGCCAGCGCCTTCGACATGAAGGGGCTAGAGGCCGCCGGCTTGATTGCGCATGACGGCACTGGTGTTGCTATACCGCTTCTACCGTTTCGGGACGCTTGAGGTCTCTCTTTTTTCGCTTAGAAGAAGAAATATCTTGTTTTTCATGAATTTACCCGCCAAAGGGGGGCGGTATACCCAGCGGGTGACGTGCACACCGTCTGCGCTGTCTGCATATCAGAGTACAAGAGCTACGATCGCATAGCCGTCCTGCCATCTTGTGGGCACATTTTCAACCGTCGTTGCCTCAGGGAGGAGACAGCCCTGGAGAACCCGCGCTGCCCGCTATGCAGGGCAGCACTAGCATGACACGTGGAACTATTTTGACTACTACGCATTCGACTATATTGTATTTACTGATGATATGTGGTTTATTTATTGATATTTATCTGAGAATACATTTGATGTAATTATCGACTTAGTGCATGGCACATCGTCTATCTTTATCTTTACTACTCCATTTAATTGAAACCCGTGGTGATGGCTGGGTACATCTCCACCACCACGCACGGAAGAAAAATCTGATCCGATCGCAAGAAGAAAAAAAAAGGTACGTCAAGCGAGTCCGATCACCAGAAAAAATCGTACCTTGCGCACGAGTATGTTGCAGCTTGTCACCTGGCCCATGTACCGTTTCCGGCCTAGAGAAAAGGCATCTATGGGTTCCAGTCGAAACAAAAAATCGCTGAAAATCAGTGAAGAAAAGCCCAGTCAAATCTGCTTCTACACAGTCCTACGGAAAAAAAAATATAAAGACTACACGGTAGTTCTAATTCTTTGGCTTGTAATTAATCGGTGGGTCGTTGCAATTAGTAATTGCATGCAGCCCTGCATAGTTTCAGCGTACTTGCAGCGACGGTATGAAACATGGCTATATGATCAAGTGTTAACGTACAATGTTCAGTAGACATGATATGGCTAAATAGATAGAGAGATAATATCGTACTTACAAATATTCAATTATTAGTGTGTCTTTTCTATGCAAAGAAAATATATCTATATGTCGAGCTGATACTTACTTTTGCGAAACACAGTACAACGCAGACGCTCACATACGCGCGCATATATTCACCCTGTGAACGTCGCCTCCCACTGAAGAAAATATTCCGTCTAAATGAGAAACACCAGCGTCAAATCTATGGTTTGAACTCTGATGGGTTGGGGACTTGGGGGTACAATCACCCTCCTAACCATCCTACCACAGTCAGGTTCTCATCGAGATGATACTATGTGTATCCCACTAGTAGGGAAGTACCTTTCTGTGGCGCATCAAAAACTGTTTCTGTGGCGCATGCCACAAAAATATTATTTTTGTGGCGCACGGAACCATGCGCCACAGAAAGTATACAATTCTGTGGCAGACCTGTAGAGTGCGCCACTAAATTATTGTCCATGCGCCACAGAAAGAATTTCGATTATTTGCTGTATTTGAAAATAATGTATCTGTGGCGCACTTTGTTCGTGCGCCACAGAATATGGTGCGCCACAAAATTATTTACCGTGCACCACTAAATTATTTGCCGTATATATTATCAATTATTTGCTGTATTATCGATTATTTGCTGTATTTGACAATAATACATGTATATTACATAATTTTTACAGAAAATAATAGAAACAGTAATATATTTTGACACAATATTAAAACAGACAGATAAATTTGTACATCACCACTTAGAGCCCGAGATACATACATATATAGTACAAGCATATGCATTTAACATTGGCATATGCATTGGGATAAGTCGTAGTACAAGCATATGCATTTAACATTGGCATATGCATGAAAATAAAACATTAGTCTTAACCAAGTACAGTGGAAACATCAGTCTACATAGATAAGTGGACAAGTCAACATAAAACATAGTACGGAAAGAAGTGGACAAGTCGCTCTATGGGTCGTCGTCCCTAGGCCTATCCAGCTGAGCCCAGTACATCGGATCTGCGGGGTCATCAGTGTCCTCGCTCCCCCACGGCTGACCCGAAAGAGTGCGGAGCGGAGGTATGCCGTCCCGCCTATTCACCTCGACCCAGTGCCTAGGGTCGTTGTGGTGATAAGCATCGGGGTTCGGCGGCCCGAACATCCGCAATAGCTGCTGCTCCGACTCCTGCCACTCCTGGTGCCGCTGCTGATGCCGCTCCTCCGACGCCTGCTGCCGCTTCTGTCGCTGCTGCTCAGAGTCGGATTCCCAGTCCTTCTCCCATTCCTCATCCTGCTGCTCCTCCTCCTGCTGCTCCTCCTCCTCCGCCCAGATCCCAAGAGAAGTGATGTCGTCGTCAGTAGGACCGGCGCCGTGGGAAGGACCGGTGCCGTACGAAGGACCAGCACCGTCAAAAGGACTAGCGCCGAACTGCTGGTAGGACATCAAGTTTGGCTCGTTCTGTAGGAGATGCCTCACATACGGGTCGTCCTGGGGGCGTGCGTTGCGACGTGCGATCTGCGCCTTAGCCAACTTGTGCTCCATCTCCTTGGCCATTTCCACCTGTCTGATCCCATCCGGTATGAACTCATTCACACGGTGGCGATCCGCTGGGTAGTTCAGATCCTTATCTTTCTTCGTATCACCGTACTTGTGTACGGCGAAATAATCATAGGCGCGTGCCGCCTCCTCCGCTGTATTAAACTGCCCAGCCCAGTGCTTCCTCTTGTTGATATGGATCTGACATCCATACACGTACCGACCAAGCTTCTTCCTATAGCACGCCCTCACACCCTTAAACCCGGCCATTCAGTGAAACTAAAACATATTAAAAACAAATTCATTAGAATCAAAAAACTACACAACTATATACTACAAACTACACAATGTGGAAATTACACAATATAAACCAATGAACAGAACTAAAATTATTTTAAGGAAAGTCATGCCAAAATTATATTCATGCATGTAGGGACATTGATCAAATATGCAAAAGTATAACTAATACATCTTGATCCCATGAATAATTTGGTACATTTTTATTTAACCCTAATACATCGCGAATAATATCACTAATACATGAACCTCTGAAACTAACTTCGACCGGGTCCTGAGCCGCGGGGTGCTGAGCCGCGGGCGCTGCGCATCCAAAGATAAGGAACCCTCACAGGGTCATAGCTCACGTGATGAGGAGGAACCGTCTGAAGAAACGACCATCCATTGTTGTACTGCCTATCCAACAAATTCATGTAGCGACGGACGTGCTCGTCCTCCTCCCTGATACGGCGACGTACCACCTCCTCGTGGGCCGGCTCCCTCTACACCGAGCATGGCCCACACGACCGCCACCATAGAAGATCCGGGCTGACGACGTCACCCGGATTCCTCACCAAGATACGCTTCCCGGAAGGTAGGACCTCCCAGTGCCAGCCCGGCGGAGTCCAGTCGCGGACATCACCCCTCTGGTCCAACAGTGACATCGTCGCCGAGAACAATAAACTAAAAACACAATTTTTAAGTAGCAAGCAAATTTAAATAAAGTACAAATTCATAGCAACTATCAAATAACATAGTACCATATCAAATTAATATCAACAACACAATTTTCAAACTCATTTTTAGCAATGTGAAAATTACACAATATAAACCAACAATGAACACAACTAAAATTATCTACAATCTAAGCTATACAACTATATGTCCTATTTTTAGCAACGTCATGCCAAAATTCACGAATTTTTTGGCATGACCTTTGCTAAAAAAGGGACATATGGAGTACCCGAATTTGCCGGAACGAAAGTTAATCGATGTTCCGGCAAACTCAAGGGCCTCATGGGTACCTGCAGACATTTCACAAATCATATGTCCTATTTTTTAGCAAAGTCATGCCAAAATTCACGAAATTTTTTGGCATGACCTTTGCTAAAAAAGGGACATATGGAGTACCCGAATTTGTCGGAACGGAAATTAATCGACGTTCTGGCAAACTCAAGGGCCTCTCGGGGTACCTGCAGACATTTCACAAAACATCCACATCTCCGGCCGGCATCTCCACGACACGATGGTCGGAGCACAAACAACCACGACACGATGGTCGTGGTAGCACAGATCAACACAATCACACACAACAATCAATGTTGTTATACATGTCAGTAGGTCATTTAGAACAACACTCGAAATGATAATACACATGAGTCTAATCATTGGCACAATCAATGGAACAAGCACACACACACGATGTAAGAGTCAACCTAGCTATCCTATGAAATGATGTTTCACAGCGATGACTCTGATTCAGAGAACAGTAGCGTGGCCCTGAGCCTGAGCTTGACAGAAACTACAGACCGACGGTGCGACGCCGTCGATCTTTGACCCATTTTTTACATTCGTTATATAGGTTCGGTCATGCTCAGGCTCAGAGTCAACCTAGCTATACTGTGAATCAGAGTCATCGGTGTAATACAATAGAAGCCTCGTATATCATTGTCAAAACAAGACAAAAAGAGTACCTACAAGACCATGTTCTAATACAAGCACTCAAATTGTATATAGTACAAGGTATTGTAGATACTCTTTTCCCTTTAACATGACATAGTTTAAATCATCGGCCTATAGTACATATACAAGAACATGGGTAAAAGGATAAAAAGAAGATGAACAACAATATGGATAAAAAGATGAATAAAAAGAAATGATTTCCCGATGTTCCCGATTTTCCCGATGTTTCCGATGATCCCGATTTTCGAGTTGACAATCAATAACTGTAGACTGGTTAAAAAGGCGAGCCTAGGCGGTAGGCGAATGCCTATGTGTGCGCCTAAGAGCACCTAGGCGTGTGCTTAGGCGGGATAGGTGCTACGCGAAACTAATAATTGATGTTCAGAGGTGAGATATATTTTTAAATTTTCAAACTGTTCAATCATATTGGATCTGGATTTATTGATATGCTTTTCAACAGAATGATCAATTATGTATATTTTTTTAATATACATCTTTTGTCAATCTAGACAAAATATTTATCTGCATATAAAATTGAAGAGATTTATTAGTTTGGTCTGCCTAAGATGTACAATCCAAGTCATAATATAACTACTGCACAATTTCCTAGAGGCTGTGTCTTATCGATGTGAAATAAAAGAGATTCCACCTCTTCTGTTTTATTACTCAGGGAATGAACTTAGAAATTAACAGTAATATTTGATCTAATGTAAAATATGTTATCTAGTTACATACTTGCATTCCACATGACTGATAACTATTAATTCTGTTTTTCAACTAGATTCGTTTTATGAATGCAGATACATATGTCACTGTAGGATGTCATAATTACCCTATTTTGTAAGTTTATGGTACAAGCACCACGGCATAGCAAGCAGCACGGTATCCATCTTTACAAAAAAAAAAACACGGCAGCTGACCTGACGGAAGCAGCAGATGGACGGGAAGGAGGGAGGTGACCGGCGGTCGGTGGGACGAGACGACGGGCGGCGGTCGGGGAAGAGCTTGGAAGGGAACGATCTCGTGGGGGGCGCCGCTACGATCAGCCGGTCGCGGATGGAGAAGAGGGGGCGGCGGAGAGGGTCCCGGTAGGGAGCGGCGGCGGTGGACGTCTTTCGCCGACGAGGTGAAGAGGGGCGGCGGAGGAGCTCCTCGCCGATGAGGTGGAGACGGGTGGCGGCGGAGGAACCCTAGCAGCGCATCCTCTCGTCTCTCTGTCTCTCTCTGTTCGTGGGAGGAAACGAGTGTGGATAGGGTTGGACTGTGGCCGCGCGAGCCAAAAATGATTTAAGTGTCGGAATTCTGTAGCGCACGGGCTCCGGTGCGCCACAGAAACATGAGTGTCTGTGGCGCACGGGACAGGGTGCGCCACAGAATGGACACCCAGGCAAACATTGATGTGGGGCCCACCGTATTTTTTGTGGCGCATCGTCCCACGTGCGCCCAAACTATCATGTTTCTGTGGCGCACCCTCCACAAACTATCATGTTTCTGTGGCGCACCCTAATTCATGCGCCACAGAAATGTCACCAGATTTTCCTGGATGTGGGACCCACCACATTTCTGTGGCGCATGGATTGCTGCATGCGCCACAGTAATCTGTCGCGCATTTATCTGGTGCGCCACTGAACTTGTTTCTGTGGCGCACGGCTTAACGGTGCGTCACAAAAAGGCGTTCCATAGAAAGCCACTTCCCTGCTAGTGTCCCTAACATGTAAAAGGAGAACATCACTAATCAATTACACATTGATGGTTCAGACTCAAAGTTTGCACATCACGGAGCTCCTAAGGGAAGTGGCAGGAACAATGACATCGAAGATGTACAATTCTTCGCCACTTGAATACTCGAAATAGATCAAAATGACTGGTGTTGGAACAACACATGTAGGCAAAACAAAGGTGTGGATCTGACTTGATGTTGTCATACGAGAGGTATGGGAACATTTGGAATAGACTTGTGTAGATATACTTCAAATTTTCGTTTCCCTTCTTGGAAGACTATTTTTACACTACAACATGTAATAATCGTGCACCTCTTTAAATGTTTTGCTTCTTCAAATGGAATCACTAGATTCTTTCAGGTCAACAAAAATCTTTGGCAAATTAACTATATTTCGTTTTTAGTGATCATCCAAATAATTTAACAAAATTTTCATAAGTGATTTTTTTGTCGACTCATGAAAATAAATACTTTTCCAAGATTGATGTGGTTTATTTTCAGATATTCCAACTCAAAAGGTGATCGTTCATCATACATGGTGTGGTGGCGAACTCAAGGCAGTAGTCATGAGGGATGGAAAAAGTTAAGAATTTGTGGAGCAAGGAGAATGTGCACAATGTACCAAGGTTCGGACCCTCGGGCAGACGTAACAAACTACTCATGTTTGTCTGATCTTGATAGGAGAATGTATTAGAAATGTGTGCTGAGAGCACAAGTTCTTTTTTTTTTTGAACAAGGGGAAGGACCCCGAAGGGTCCAGACTGCATTACTCGGTGGGTGTACATTTTACATCAAGAACCTCAACAAAAAAACAAATTACAACCAAGTCCTTGGATTTTACAAAAAGGATCTTCAGAAACAAATTAGGAATGCAAATCGATCCTTCTCCACCGAAAACAGGCAGCTCGACACAGCGGCCGTCGGCACCGTCGCCGGGGACAATACCACTTGGAGACGGAGCGACGATGGGAGCCGCCGCGGAACTGAGGAAGGGCCTCCGCATTGGCTCGCCGGCCTAGAGGTTGAAAACGCTGTGACGCGAAGAACGCCACAGCACGGAGTGGCCCCTTCGGCCATAGAAAACAGAGGCGCAAAATCGCCGCTGTTGATGATCTCCGGATGTCGAAGTCGCAGGAATCCCCCGTAGAGCTTCGGAATCAACGAGTCTTTGCTTCTCCTCGCATCCACTGCGACGTAGAAGACCCAACTCCTCTCCTCCAGAAACTCCACCAAACTCAGCTCCCCACCGACGCACGAGATGCAAAAATCCGCCAGTCAACTCTGTACTATTGCAAGCCAGAGGAGGCAGATCGGAAAAGATGCAGTGAAGAGCCAAGGATTCGGCCTTATGGAAGCCGCCGTACCTTCCCTTCTTCATGAGCTTCGACCTCCGAAGCACATCCAGAAGACAAAGAGCGAGCCGATGCCAGGGCTGGCCGGAGCACCCCAGCTCAAAGCTTCCTCTGCGCACCTTATTCAGAGAGATACGAGCCTCCATCAGCTTCACATACAGCTCCGCCTGCCACCGGCGAGCTGCAGCTGGGAAGAAGGAGGCAACGGCGCGGCGGATCTGGGCGCTGAGTTCCGCCGACCTACTCTCAACCGACGCCATAGAGGCAAAACCTAGCACAAAGGCTAAACTAAACCTACCCCTACTATCTACAATCCGCGCTGCGCATCCACATCCACGCCGGCCGGCGACGCCGCCGGAGAGGAGCTGGGAGCGAGCCGGAAAAGGGCGGAGGTGGCGAAGGTCGACTCTCAACGGGAGCGATGGGGAGGGAGAGGAAAGAAGAAGAGCAGTACACAGGAACTACACATGTCACACAACTGAGAGCACAAGTTCATGTCTAAGGTTCGGGCCATGCTTTATGTAGCCAGCATGGTCAGGTTACAATGATGGCCTACTAATTGTGCGGTTTTTAGTGTTGATTACAATGGTAACAATCGGGTTAAATGCGTACTGAACGTCGGCTGGTAACTGTTGTGTTGATGAGCATTGATGCTTGTCTTGATGACAGCTTGAATAGTCAGTTGTGAAGTTTCAGGCGAGCCAGACATCCACGTGAAGGTTTGGGGGCCGGCCCTGCGTAGCCAGGCGGTCATGCCCCATCCGGGTGGCCACCTTGTGATGGACTTGGAACACCCTAGGCCTATTGAGCCATCATCTTTGACCCGGTCCACCCTGGGTTTGTTTGGCCTTCTCATGATTTTGGGCCTACCCATGGGGCATATCTTTGTCACATGGATTACACTAGTACAGAACGACACATCGGATACCCCTCTATGGCAACGGCACGAGTTAGGCGACAAAAATCGTGACATCACGCGTGCCCGCACTGGGCCGTAAGGCAGGCCCACAACAAAGGCAACGGGTAAATAGGGAATACATATTGGCAACTGAGATTATTTTACCTCCGTTACCAATATGTGTTCACCGCACACGGACATTCGTGTAATCTCCGTTGCCATCAAAAGCAGCCCGACAGCCCGCTAACGTGGCCTATAAGAACCTACGCCCTTCACTCTCACTCTCACTGTCTCACTTCCAACCCTAGCCGTCGCACAGTCTCCTCTCTCTCCACTGTCTCGCATGGTTTCCACCGCCGGCGCTGGTAGATCCGGCCATCGCGGCCGCGGCCATGGCCGTCCCACCCTCTGGGCCTTCACGCAGCAGCAGCGTCAGCTGGTGTTGCGGGACGAGCTTGCGGAACAGGCCGCCGGTGCTCCGGACCCCGTGGGCCGGTGCTGCGCCATTTGCCCTGGCGCTCGTCCGCTGGCGCTGCAGGAAGAGCACGCCGAAGGCTCCAGTGCTCCGCACCCTTCCGGCCGCGGCCGCTCACTTGGCCGCCATTGTAGCTACCGCCAGATCCGCCAGGCGGGCTACCCCGGCCCCCTTCCTCGCGTGGAGAACCATCCGTCTTCCTCCTCGTCCTCGTCCTCCGACGACGATGAAGAGGAGGAGGAACATGATCTGGAGATCACTTGCCAACTCTCTCGCGCAGATACCCTATGACGTAGTTACCTGCGTCAAAAGAACATGGGTTAGGTTGAGACTCCAAGTGTAGAGTGTATAGTATAGGAAAGACTGTTTTCCCCACGAGGGTGACTCGAGGGTTTAATATCGAACTCTCGGGGAACCAGTAGTGAAAGATTTATCTTCTTATCCTTCTCTTGAAAACCTACAAAACAAAGTAAATTGTTTTGTGCCCTCAACCTCACCAAGTGGTTGTCAAGCACAAGGTGTGAGAATGATATGAAAAGATAATGAATGCAAAACATAAATAAATATGCAATGATGATAAATAAATATGCAAGGATGGTGGAAACAATGATGGATGATATTTTTGGGTTTTGTATTGTGAATGCAAGATGTAAAAGTGTTTTTGTATTTTCGGATTTTTAAATGGCAGAAAATGTAAAATGTAAAAGTTGTTGGAAAGGTGTTTCTTATGATTAAAAATGGACCGGGGTTCATGGTTTCACAAATGCACTCTCTCTTTAATAAAGTGGTAGATAATGGAACACTAGAATTGACATATGAGATTGCAACAAAAAGGTTTCATGACAAGTTACTAATTATATGGGCATCACGTCCTAACATAGAGATCTTTTGTTTATTAATCTCTCTTATACTCCACCAAGATGCGAACTAAATCACACCTTAGTAATTAAGATAAATCAGAGTAGCATTAAGTTCATGACATGAAGTTAAAATAAGAACATGCTAGATCTAGTCATGGAGTAGTGGCAATGGTCACACCCACATCTCCGGTAGCAAGGTATTTTTCTTTATCCCTAGTGAGGCAACAAAGTAAGGTAAAACCCAAGTGGATCGCGGAACTTTCTCTCACTTTCACCGCACTAGCCACCCCCGTTACTCCAACTAATGCACACGTTCCCCCTCACACGCTCTCATACACAAGTTGATCAAACAAGTAAACAAGAAGGGGTACATAATATGCATCTACTTTCATAACTGAAACAAAACTATTGCAATCTCAAACATATATTAACTCATAAAAAGATCCACCACAAAGGTATTACATAGATGACCGTAATCATGTTCAGCAGCTCATACGGTACTAATTAGTGAAGCTCAAGAGGAGAGATACATAAGTTACTTCCACAAACCCATAGTCCAGGGGTGGACTACTCCCTCTTCATCATGGAGACGGTGGAGAAGTCGTTGGAGAAGATGGAGACCACGCCGGCAGCGCCCCGCCGGAGTTTTCCCCCTCCAATCTGCAACTCCAGGTCTCTGTTTCGTGGTTTCTGTGTTTCGCGGCGCTCCTTTCCGAAGCGTCGGGGACTATTTTTATAGTCGTTTTTAGGTCAAGACGGAGGCTCGGGAAAAGATCGACGGCAACGGAGCTCGAGGCCCAGTGGGGGTCCCACGCGGCCAAGGAATCTGGCCGCGTGGGCCCACCTCTTCGGCCCTCGGGTCCGTTTGTTCGCTTCCTTCGCTCCACTTTCGTTCCTTCCAAAAACTGATGCTCGTAAATATTAGGTCATTTGGACGTCGTTTGGGTCCCTGAAACATCAAAATATAGAAAATAGGGTTTTCTGCCTGTGCAGGGTTAATTCCAGAAAAATAGGGAAACTGTGAAATATTCCCAAAATCAATATAAAACAATGATATAACCCTTATATGATGCAAATATGATTGAAATATAAGTAATATAATGCAAAGTTCATGTATGCATTTTACATGCATCAACATCCCCAAGCTTAACCTATACTCGTCCTCGAGTATGAAGGTGATAAAACTAACATGGACTTTGATTTTAATACTATCAATGGATATCAAAGATGATTACTATTGCTACATAGAGTCAAATGATTCATTCTTCAAAGGAGTAGCAATATACAAGATAGATTATGAAGTGATATCAAATATTCAATGTAAGGATGTTCAATGATAATTCACAAAGTGTAACATAGAAGAAAGTACTATGGACCAAATGTATGCATAATGAAAAGTAAAAACATCCTATAATGGTCATAGAGTATTCTTGTAAATCTGAATATAAAAGGTGGACACTTTGGAAAGATATATAAATGAGTAGAGGTAAAACATGAATAAGTTTCATCTAACTTCCAAATGCTTCTACTTAAGTTAATGTTTGCAATGTGGTATTCATTGGTGTCAAGCTCTCATTACCCCTATCATAGCATCTTGAATGGTTAAAGTTTAAAGTGAAAGCAAATATGAGTATGTGCTTGACAAAGTATGGGTTGAATGTCTCATGCCCCGTGAATACGAGTACCTACACCACGGTGTTACTCAACTTGGGACACAAAGCAAGTTCAAGTTAAGGTCATTGTAAGTAATATAATAGCGTCATCAAGAGCGTCAACTGGGGTACCTCTTGCCTCAGGACATGGAACAAGCCCATGTCAAAATGACAAGACAAACAAAAATGAACAATCTCACACCTTTTTATTTACTATTGGTATAGCTTTTTATTGTGGTGCATCACTGAAGGTTCACTTTGTGTAAATTTCCACCATGAATGATGCATGGCTTAGATTAGCGGCCCAGGCGTCTCTCTAGCCATTTATACAAACTCAAACTTACTAAGTTTCCGCATTTATTTGGCACCATGATAAGCATCCATAAACAAAAGTACATGATATCAACTAAATATAAAAGCACGTTGAAAGCTTGCCATGTGACAGCACATATGAGCTAACTCCCAACCAAGACTCTTGTCAAGCTCACAACTTCATAATTTTAATCACAATGGTCATGTTTATTAAGTGCAATAAAAGTAAGTGTGCATCAAGTTCGTGAGAGCTTTTAACCAACTTTTCCCATAACAATCAATAACATAAGCATTTTAATTCAGAAGTATAGATAATACAAATAACATGATAAACATACTCGGAATAGCATAAAGCTAATAGGTAGATATGGTGGACTCACTGGAAAAACTTTGGTTGAAGGTGTTGGAAAACAAGTTTTTACTTGTTGGAATTTTTGGGCTAGCAAGAGGGAGAAAGTTGACCGTCTAAATGCATGCATAAGTGTCCATAGAACTAACCAATCCATGTTAAACAAAGTAAAGTAACATTCAGCATCAAAACATGAATAAAAGATAGCTCTTGATAAAACACTTGCAAATTAATATCATTAAAAGCATGAATCATGCAACTATATGTATCTTTTTGAATCAACTCAAACATCCCTTTCCCAATCTTTTTAATAGCATCCAACTTAATTCAACCCAAATTTCCAGTAGCTCTCTCATATATAAATGATAGTGGTGGTCTCAAAAAAAAAATCAAACCGAAATAATAAAAGACGCTCCAAGTTTATGCGATAAAGTGCATTGATCGAAAAACAGAAGTTAGACGTGTGCAAACCGAGAGTGTGTTGGTCCAGTGGGGTTGTCTTCACATCCCCAAGCTTATGGTCTTCACCATCCTTGGATAGCTCTTGGTGCATCTCCTCTAATCCCTGTGAAAAAACTTCAAAACACCGTTTCTCCCATTTCTTTTCTGTGGGGTGACATTAGTAGTGATAGACAAATGAATTGCTTGCTGCATAAAATCCTTAAACAAAAATTCATATGAATGTCCAGAAAGTGTATAATGTTGTATGCCTACTTATAAACTCAATTGGATCAAAAAGATTCAAGTTAAAAGTTCAAAGAATGCATCAAACAAAATGGGACAGAATCTGTCCAGAAAAACAGCAGCAGCAAAACGTATTTTTCTACCCTACTTAAATATGTCGAAAAATCTGAAAAATTCGCTTACAGAGGATGAAAAGTTGCAACTACAGTTCAAATTCAGCTCATTCGGAGTTACAGAATAGGAATAAAAATCATACCGTGCACAGATTCGTGCTGGAATAAAATCTCCGAATGCAAAAGCAACTTTTTCAAACCAAAATAGGTAAAACTTGGCACTTTATTAAAAATTCCAGAAACAAAACTAAAAACTAAGTCTCTTGTTACAGCAAGAGGACACAAAGAAAATCAAAAATAAAAACAACCGGGTTGCCTCCCGTAAAGCGCTTTCTTTATAGCCATGTAGCTAGGCTTCTTACTTGATATTTATTGTGGACGAAGCTCATGAGGGAGCTTGAACTTTGATGTGTCCCTCTTCCTTGGGAAGTGTTCCATGCACTTCTTGTGTGGAAACTGAAACTTCACATTCCCTTCTTTTGAATCAATGATAGCACCTGTGGTACGAAGAAAAGGTCTTCCAAGAATAATTGGACTAGAGGTTTTATTCCCCATATCCATGATTAGAAAATCAACAGGTACAAATGTCATATGCAACTCTACCATAACATTACTTTTCCTAAAGCATGTTTAATGGAATCATCAGCAAGTGCAAGTTCAATAGAGCATTTTTCAAGATTCTTTAATTCAAGAACTTCATATAATTCTTTAGATAAAACAGAGACACTAGATCCTAGATCTAATATAGCATGGTGTGTCTCTTTTCCAATGGTTACTAGTACTTTGGGAATCCATATATCCCCAAGCTTAGGTGGTATCATAGCTTCTTGGTTGTACCTAGCAATCTTTTCTTTTAAAACATGATTAGCAATATAAGAACCAAAACCTGCTTGGTTAACATTAATGGAAGGATCACTTGCAAATTTTTGTAAGATAGATATTAATTCATGCAAGCTACAATTCTCTAAGTCAAGTAATGGTTCCTTGACTTCACTAAGCATTTTAACTTCCTCAACTTTTCTTTCTAACTCAATTAACAGAAGAGATTCATCATATTCAGTTTCGTTAACTTCTTCTTTTAAACCAACAAGTTGAGACATAAATGGCAACAAATATTCAGGATAGTTCAATAATTCATTAAGAGTTTCCTCCAAAGTAAGAGGAACATTTTCAGCAATATTAATAGAATTCATTCCAACCACAGGTGGTGCTTGTGGTTTCCCTGCAGACATACTCAATAAAGTGGCTTGGTTATCAGCTAGTTTTGACAAGGCTTTGTCTAGTCCTGCAGTTTGGAGTTGTAAGCCTTTAATATCAGAACTAATAGAAGCAACAGACTTATTCAACTCTTGTATCATGGTATTATGACTAGCAACTTGTTCCATAAGAATTTTATTAGCCTCAAAATTATCATTACGTGGTGGCATAGGCTTCCAATTATTATCACTAGCATTAGGATATGGAATAGAAGGACGGTTGTTGGGAACATATGGGGTTTATTATAGGAATTATAATTGTTGTTACCATACCCATTATTACCATAGTTCCTAATGAAGTTAACATCAACATTTTCAGGATTATTACCAACTAGTTCTTGCAAAGGACATTTTCAATATTTTGTTTATTAATGAAAGCAAGAATAGTGTCCATTTTAGATGACAAATCATTTGTTTCTTCTATGGAGTTTACTTTCTTAGATGGATTAGGTGCTCTATCAGTATGCCATTGACTATAGTTTTGCAAAATACTTTCCAATATGTTCTTAGCTTCTACTATAGTTTTTCCCATAAAAGCCCCTCCAGCAGCGGAATCAAGAATATTTCTAGACATGTAATTTAGACCATTGTAAAAAGAGTGTAATATGGTCCATTCGTTAACCCCATGTGATGGACAAGTTCTAAGCATAAGTTTTATCCTATCCCAAGCCATGGCAACATGTTCATTTTCATTTTGCCTAAAAGAAAGAATATTGTTTCTATTTTGCAAAATTTTAACAGGAGGATAATATTTCTTAATGAAAGCTTCTTTTAGATCATCCCAAGAATTAATGCTACCAGTAGGTAATGAATGCAACCACTCTTTAGCTTTTCCTCTAAGTGAGAAAGGAAATAACTTCAGTTTTAGAATATCACTTTCCACATTTTTAAATTTTGCATGTCACATATTTCAACAAAATCATGAAGATGCATAGAGGCATCCTCCATAGCACTACCGCCAAATTGTTCCCTAGTTATCAAGTTCAACAAACTAGGACTTACTTCATAACTATCAGCTTTTATCTCAGGTGTGGCAATGGGCCTAGCAATAAATTGATCATTTGGAGTGTTTGTGTAATCACACAACTTAGTTCTTTCTCCCATTTTTGCAAGTTTTTATGTGTTTTTAATTTTTTATGCAAAACTGAAAATAAAATGATACTAAACAATGCAAACCGAAATAACAAATGCAACACAAAATGCAAAACTGAAAATAAAATATGCAAGACAATAACAAAACAAAATAAAATGATTTGAAGGTAAAGATGGATAAGATGATGCTCACGTAGGTGCAACCTCCCCAAGCTTAGGTGTTTGCACAAGTTGGTGATGAAGTTGACTTTGTTGTGAGATACTCTTCTACTAGTCCTTAGACAACGGCGCCAGAAAACGTCTTGATACCCTATGACGTAGTTACCTGCGTCAAAAGAATATGGGTTAGGTTGAGACTCCATGTGCAGAGTGTATAGTATAGTGATAACCCCCAAGAGCAGGGGATCACTGTAGCACCTCTCAATGTGGAAGTAAGGTATCGATCCGCAGGAGCAAGAAGGAAAAGTTATCTATTCCCTACAACTAAAGTGTCACAAGTTTTAGTTGATTATGCACTAAACAAGTTGAAAGAACAAGATGGTTGATTTAACGGATGGAAGTTTAACGTAACAAAACAAGAATGTGAAAGTGTCCCAATCCTCTTCAATGCAAGAGGACAAGACAAAAGTTTTCTCTTATAGGAAAAATGGACATGGGTTCATGGTTCACTTAATTCTCTCTCTCTCATCTACGGTGATTATCATGTTATAGATAAAGTACACACAATTGTCATATTTTAATGGTAGCTTTTATGACGGCTATATGTCCTAAAACACATAGTTGAAAGAAGTACTCATTTGTGTTGCTAGGTCACCCTCGTAAGGCTAGCATGGTTGCTCTCCCACATCATACTCTTCCTTTTTACCCCCAGATAAAAGATGTTGGGCTGTATTTCGCATGTCACTCCATACATATGTCGTGTCACATCGGCCATCCCGTACCTACATACATCATACTTCATAATGGACAATATCTAAACACTAGTGCAATGATTCATAATTCGTGTGCGTGACCACATCTCTCTCATCTATCCACACTTGGTGGTGTCACCTCATGACAAGGATAAACAAGGCATTATGCATAAATCAAACCATCACATGCATCATAGAATATCTCCAAAGTATGACAAATCATAAAAGCTCCAACACAACGGTAAATGTATAACAAATCATCTCATTCCACAATATCCACCATAAGAATTACATAGATAGATCCATACTTATGCAAGGCACATCATATGGACTTCAACAATGATCATACATAGAGAGATTGGATCAAGTTACCACCACAAACCCAAAGTCCAGGGGGTGGACTACTCCCCCTTCATCATGGAGACGGTGGAGAAGTCGTTGGAGAAGATAGAGACCACGCCGGCAGCGCCCCGCCGGAGTTTTCCCCCTCCAATCTGTAGCTCCAGGCCCCTGTTTCGTGGTTTCTGTGCTTCGGCGGCGCTCCCTCCAGAGAACGTCGGGGGGCTATTTTTATAGGCATTTTTAGGTCAAGACTATGTCGGTGGAGCAAAGATCGACGGCCACGGAGCTCCGAGGGGGAAAAGAGGTGGGCCCATGCGGCCAGGTACAGGAGGCCGCGTGGGACCCTCTATCTTCCAGCCTGTTGGGCTTCTGGTCTTCAATTTGAGCCCATTGCGTTCGTCTCGAAAATTCTGAACCGTGCTCCTTGGCCTTGTCCTTTTTGGAGTCCCGAAGCTCCCAGAAAGTCTGAAACACTAAAAAGACGTTTTCTGGAAAATAGGGTTAATTCCAAATAAATAGGAAAACTATGAAATATTCCCAAAATCATTATAAAACATTGATATAACCCTTATATGATGCAAATATGATTGGAATAGAAGTAAAATAATGCAAAGTTCATGTATGCATTTTACATGCATCATATAGGAAGACTGTTTTTCCCCACGAGAGATGACTCGAGGGTTTAATATCGAACTCTTGGGAAACCAGTAGTGAAAGATTTATCTTCTTATACTTCTCTTGAAAACCTACAAAACAAAGTAAATTGTTTTGTGCCCTCAACCTCACCAAGTGGTTGTCAAGCACAAGGTGTGGGTATGATATGAAAAGATAATGAATGCAAAACAATAAATAAATATGCAATGATGATAAATAAATATGCAAGGATGGTGGAAACAATGATGGATGATATTTTGGGTTTTTTATTGTGAATGCAAGATGTAAAAGTGTTTTCGTATTTTCAGATTTTTAAATGGCAGAAAATGGAAAATGCTTAAAAGTTGTTGGAAAGGTGTTTCTTATGATTAAAAATGGACCGGGGTTCATGGTTTCACAAATGCACTCTCTCTTTAATAAAGTGGTAGATAATGGAACACTAGAATTGACATATTAGATTGCAACAAAAAGGTTTCATGACAAGTTACTAATTATATGGGCATCACGTCCTAACATAGAGATCTTTTGTTTATTAATCTCTCTTATACTCCACTAAGATGAGAATTAAATCGAGCCATCCTAGTATTAAGATAAATCAGAGTATAGCATTAAGTTCTATGACATGAAGTTAAAATAAGAACTTGCTAGATCTAGTCATGGAGTAGTGGCAAGGTCACACCCACATCTCCGGTAGCAAGGTATTTTTCTTTATCCCTAGTGAGGCAACAAAGTAAGGTAAAGTACCCAAGTGGATCGCGGAACTTCTGTCACTTTCACCGCACTAGCCACCCCCCCATTACTACATCTAATGCACACGTTCCCCCTCACACGCTCTCATACACAAGTTTGATCAGAACAAGTAAACAAGAACATGGTACATAATATGCATCTACTTTCATAACTAAAACAAAACTATTGCAATCTCAAACATATATTAACTCATAAAAAGATCCACCACAAATGTATTACATAGATGAGCGTAATCATGTTCAGCAGCTCATACGGTCCTAATTAGTGAAGCTCAAAGAGGGGAGAGATACATAAGTTACTTCCACAAACCCATAGTCCAGGGGTGGACTACTCCCTCTTCATCATGGAGACGGTGGAGAAGTCGTTGGAGAAGAAGGAGACCACGCCGGCAGCGCCCTGCCGGAGTTTTCCCTCTCCAATCTGCAATTCCAGGTCTCTGTTTCGTGGTTTCTGTGTTTCGGCGGCGCTCCCTTCCGAAAGCCATCGGGGGACTATTTTTATAGTCGTTTTTAGGTCAAGACGGAGGCTCGGGGAAGAAGATCGACGGCATCGGAGGCTTGAGGCCCAAGTTAGGGGGCCCACGCGGCCAAGGAATCTGGCCACGTGGGTCCACCTCTTTCGGCCCTCGGGTCTCCGTTTGTTCGCTTCCTTCGCTCCTACTCTTCGTTCCTTCCAAAAACTGACGCCCGTGAAATATTAGGTCATTTGGACGTCGTTTGGTTCCCTGAAACATAAAAATATAGAAAATAGGGTTTCTGCCAGTGCAGGGTTAATTCCAGAAAATAGGGAAACTGTGAAATATTCCCAAAATCAATATAAAACAATGATATAACCCTTATATGATGCAAATATGATTGAAATATAAGTAATATAATGCAAAGTTCATGTATGCATTTTACATGCATCACGCGCCGATTTCGAGCGCCAGGACGCCCAGCGTCGTCAAGGCGAGGCCGATCTGGAGGCGGCGGTCCTCCTCTCCGATGTCTCGACCCAGGTCGAACGCGCCGAGGAGGCGGTCTTCTAGTCTGACCTCCGGGCCGCCGTAGCCCTCTCTTTGGTCCACGACGAGGGCAAGGGGCTAGAGGTGGAGGCGCCGCCATGGGTGGCCGGCGCTAGCTCCGTCGCCGGTGGCGACGCTAAGTGAGCCCGCCTCGCCTAATGTAAGACCCCAGTTCAGTAGAATAGTTTTTTTTCACATATTTTTGCTCGTTTCAGATGATTAGCTCTGTTCTTAGTAGTCATTGTTGTAAGAAGCTAATTTTTTAGCCATAGATTTGCTCTGTTTTAAGTAGGCATGGTTTAGATATAGCTTTTAGTTATTTTCTAGTTGTAAGTAGCTAATTGTGTACACATAGATTTGCTCTGTTTTTAGTACGCATTGTTTATACATAGATTTTAGCAGTTTTTTAGTTGTAACTAGCTAATTGTGTAGACATAAATTTGATCTGTTTTTAATAGGCATTGTTTACACATAGATTTTAGCTATTTTCTAGTTGTAAGTAGTTAATTGTGTAGACATAGATTTGCTCTGTTTTTAGTAGGCATTGTTTACACATAGATTTTAGCTTTGTTTCTATTATGCCGATGATTAAAATTACACATCGATCTTGTGTATCCTACTTGGCTCACCAGCTCCATCCCTGAAATCTGTGTGTCCAATCTACCTATATATGAGACATTGTTTAGTCTATGTTCTAGTTGTAATTAGTTCTATATTTTCTGTAATGCCGATTATTAAAATAAGGTGACACTGTTGTTGGATGTATGCCCAAAAGGCAATGTATTTATACATCTGATTCATTAATTATGATTTGTATTCTCTATGCTATAACTACGGTGGTATCTGAATATGTGATTCAGGGGAAAGCTCACTCGTACGTGTAGGGAATATGAACACGTAAAATATATCCTAGTTCTTTTACGGACTAATTTGTTGATTGCTAGATGACACTGCTTTCCTAGTCATGGACATTGTTTATGTCAGCATCAATGAGTGGCATATATTGGATAATAATATGGCCGGATAAATCCAATTTTTGGTATGCTAAGAGATTCTGTTAAATTGTCTTTTTGTCCTTAGCTTTATCACAGTAAGGTTACTATATAACATGTCCTGTAACCATGAGGTTATTAGGGTTATGCATACTGGAAAAGTTACTTTGGTGCTGTCAACACTACGACGGTAACTGGGTAGTAAAACGGCAGTTACTGGGTGACTCCAAGGTGTGTGTATATGCTAATGTTCTAAGAAGGGAAATTACTCCTCGGTGATTAGAGAGATATGCCCTGGGCCCTCTCGGTATTATAAAGATATCTAATATGTTCTGCAGACAATGCATGGTGAAGTTACACCGTGTGGGATATCATGATACGAAAACGAGTAAAGAGAACTTGCCGGTTAACAAGATAGACAAAGATGTAGTGAATCAATGATTGATTCATGGTAACATCCACGGATCTATATCTCGGGCGAAGTTTTGGTATCACGAGTAATGGGAATGATATATTAAATAGCCAACAGGTTCAACAAAGTGTTTTCGCATAACGGTAGCAGTTATTCAGGTCGTCCTCGGATCTGACCCTGGCCGATGATTGGATGGATATCCAATTATAGCTACATGTTATCGAACCTGTTGGGTGGACACGCTTAAGCTAGGATTGGTTAGTTGTGTATATTGGTTGGTCTGAAACATGGAGAGAGTATCACCGACATAGTGCCTGCGTGATAGATATGGTTTTATCAGAGAGATTGTATTGTGATAGAAGTTGCTATCACGGTCGGAATTTATTCCGAGGGTTTATATAAGAAGGAAATATTTATCCGAAGTATTTTGTCGGTGGACACTGGGTGTCCCGGATCATATAAAAGTGTTTTATATGATGGGTAATTAATTCAGTTAAATATTCTGTAAAAGGAAATATTCAAATAAGAATTAATTAGACAAATTATTATTTAATTAAATATTGATTTATTTAATTAATAAATAATTATGGAAAATATTATAATAATATTGGAGCCCACCATGGGGCTACCAAGATGGGCCCTAGGGCCACCAAGGTAGCCGCACCACCATGTGGTGGTAGTGGGCCAAGGCGCCATGAGGGCGGAAGCTCCCCCCAGCCGAAACACTAATGGGCCTTGCGGCCCATGGGGGGAGGCGGCGGTGGTGGCCAAGGCGGCCGGCCTAGGTGGACCCCACCCGCCAAGGTCGGTGCGGCCTAGAGTGGGCCCCACCCGACGGCGGCAAGAGGGAGAGGCGGTGGAGGGGGAGGGGAGTTGGAGTTGGTCTCCAACTCCTCCTTCCCAAGCCGAATTGGGCAAGGGAGCTTTCCCCTTGTCCAAAACGAGTTGGACTAGGGGAAGCTTTCACCTTGCCCAAGTCCCTCCACCCCTTGGGCCATCTATATAAACCCCACCCCCTCTATTTGGAGGATACACAAGTTAACGCAAGTTCTCTCAAGTTTAGATCCCTTCTAGTTTTATTAGAGGAACCTCTAATTAGAGTCAACCTATCCGATTAGACTAGATCTAATCTCTCTCTCCTTCTCATGTTGAGATCTCCACCTTTATATACACCAGTAGTGCTTCAAACTTGGACGGCGAAGCCCTGCTGAACCATTCCCGGCGTACGCGTGCAAGCTCTCGGATGGGTGATCTGTCGATCTTGACGGTTGACCCTCACGCTGTTGGATCAAGGTGACAAGGCGAGAAGGAGGAGACGCCAGAATCTCTCTACCAGGCTTGGATGAGAGAGACGGCGACGAGCTACGTCAACTACGTCATCGACACTACTTCCGCAACTTCGGTGTTGGTAACGTATTCTATTTAGATCTTTGGATCTTCGTATTCGCATGTATCTTCATAGTAGATCTTGGCAGTTGTTGCGTAGCTATACGGAAAATTTTAATTTATCGTACACGCAACCCAATAATTGTGTGATTCGAGGGTGGCGCTAGTGATCCTTGTGGTATGCACAAATACCGATCTTGTGCATCCTACTCGGCTCACTAGTTCCATCTCTGGAATTTGTGTGTCCAATCTACATATATGAGTCATTGTTTAGGCTATGAATTTATCTGTCTTGTGTATAGAGATGAAGAAGCTTAACATATGAATTTTTCCAACTCCTTAGGGCGAGGAGGAAACCTGGAGACTATGCGGCGGCCGTGAAGACGCAGGAGCGGGGCTCCGTCCACACGGTCCACTGAAGCCGGCGCCTCGGGAGCAAGACTTTTGTGCAGTACTAAATAGGTAGAAGAAGACCACGCAATGAAGCTGGCGAAGAGGAAGGTGAAGAACCGGCGGCCGTCAAGCAGGAGCCAGGGCTCCGTCGACGGCGCAGCAGGCGTCACCGACTTTTTTTGGTTTCCTTTAGCCCTCATTACAAACGGTCAAAAATCTCTGTATCTGATGTAAAGACTATAGGCAATGATTATATATTATGCCCGTTGCCAAACTTATTGCAAACGATCAAAATCTCCGTTGCCATTGAGAGGCTTCACATCAGTGACTGGGTCGGGGACACGGACCCTTTCTCCGTTTCCGATGAGGGTTTTGGCCCGTTTCTGATGTGTCGTTCTGTACTAGTGTTACGACATAAAAGGGTAGGGAGGGTGCACACGAGGTCCTGAATAGGACCAATAGAGGAGGGACTGCTGGGTTGCGCAACGGAAACTTAAAAAAAATCGCTTAGCATATTACGCAACAGCCCAAGATCTATACTATGAAGATATGCAGCACCCCATAATGCTAGATCTAGAAAACTTACTACAACCGTTGCGGAAGATCTTGTTGTAGTCGAAGTAGACGTTGGTGAAGCCTGATGAAGAATCTCACACCCATGTCGGGAGGTGAGATTGTTGTCGATCCTTGTCGTCAAGGGACTACTCGCACAGCCCCGCTCTAGCAGTATCCAAACGTACACCGCGCCAACCCGTCAGCGTTTCGCCGTCCAGAGCTACTTGCAACCGACGAAGAGAGACTGCCTTGCGGCGTAGTTTAGGTGGTAGATATAATCAAACTTGATTAGAGTAATATGAGATTAGAGAGATCTAATTCTCAACACATGAGATCTACTAGAGAGAGAGATTAGAACAATGTCTAATTAGAGCGCCGTCTAATTAGAGCATCTTCTAATTGCATAATATTAAGAGAGAGGAACTTGTGCAAGACTAGATTTTTTCAACCCATGGGGTTGGTGGTGTTTATATAGGTGGCCAAAGGGGAGGGGTGCTTGGGCAAGGGGAAGGTCCCCTTGCCCAATTCGGTTTGGGAGGGGGAGTTGGAGTCCAACTCCAACTCACCTCTCCCTCCCCTTCCTTGCACCGACCGGCCCAGGTGGGGCCCGGCCGAACCGACCCGAGTGGGGTCTGGTCCGCCGGCCTCCTGCCGCGCTCGCCCGCGTCCGTCGCGCATGAGCCCGTTCCCGCGTGCGCCCGCTCCCGCGTGGCCCGCCTGGCGGCCGCGTCCGCCTGCTGCGTCCGTCCGCGTCCAACACCGCCCAGCGGTGGTGCGGCTGCTACGTGGGCCCTAGGGTCCATGTGGCAGCCACCTATTATTGGCTTGAATATTTTTCCATAATTATTTACCAATTAAATAAATTAATATCTAATTAAATAATATTTTGTCTAATTAATTCTTATTTGAATATTTCCTTTTACAGAATATTCACTGAATTCATATGATTCGGGGCACCCAGTGTCCGCAGACAAAATACTTTGGGCAAATATTTCCACTTATATAAAACACCCTCGGAATAATTCCGACAATAATAGAAACACTTCCTATTATCCCGAACATATAATTTTTGCCTTCTCTTTCTCTATTCATTCACTGGAACAAGTCCCGGTGACATCGGGGCTACTCCGACACTATCTCATAACCACTAACACTACATCTTTATTCTCTCAATAAAAGATTGACTCACAGATTAAGTGTGTGACCCGAAAGGTTCGCTAACACATAGACATGTCCGGGAGCTTACCAGACGATAATCAACATTGGGACCTAGACGTCTGTACTGGCTACTATGTATTACCGAGTGAACGACATAACCTCTTTATGTTTCTCATTACGCTAATCCCCTTACGTACACGATACCAATGATATCTAAAGTGTGAGACAATGTGCTCTAGTGTGATCAAAACCCTTTGATCATAACACATATGAAACTCGTACCAATATCATTCTCTTTTCTCATTCCGTATTATCAATGTCCTGTGATAAATCATACTGTGTCTAGCCAGACGATTGGGGTGACATGATTATACTAGAGATGACCTAGAGGATGTATCTCTCCATCACCTGGAGGAGTAAGTACCCTTCTTGAACAATCTCCGTTCCATTACTTATTCTAGTTCAAACCCAATAGCCATCGTTATGGTCCCCAGTTACGGCCGGACGTTGGATGACAATCAAATCGTGAGTGTCGAATAAGCGGTCACTAGATGTTCTCAAGGTATAGGAACTAACTAATGAAAACTCTGTATGATCAATTGCTATTCTTCATCTTGACAATTTGTCTCATAGCAATAGATCATAGGATGGGTCGGTTCAGTACTATTATTACTCCGATAATAAACTCCTATAGTTACATGACTTATACAAAATCCATGATCAGGAAAACATGATCATCAGGTAACAAGATAGGCTAGTCTTAGAGACAAGACTAGGAACGCTTTTACTTGTTCATATCTCTATACGTGCATCAGAGGTTTTCCTCTTGAATACTTTGTATTTGCTATTCAAGTACCCAATGCAGTTGTAGCATAAAGATATAAACTATTAATAATAAATTTGGAGATAAAATAATACTAAATATTACTGTCTCTAGGGCATATCTCCAACAGGGACATCATCATCCGGAGGCAACTGAAACCCCCTAAGACTACACCTCAAGGGACAACCCTTGTGGGCATGCGAGGTAAGTCATGAACGATATCGAAGGGCCTGGAGAGCCGAGACACACCACATACACCGTGTGTAGCCATGTCGTCGAAGGGCAACGCAGAGTCGAGTCACGCCGTAGGCACAGACCAACCCACGTTAGAGGGAAGACACCACCTCAGGGACTTTTAGCCGACCACAAAATCAGGAGCTCTGTTGAGCAACCTCACAACACCGAGGCAATCAAACTATCGAAAGGACATCGTGCACAAGTAGCTGAGGTTTGTCACCGACACAGTCAAAGGGCATTAGATATAGGTGCCCGAGACCATGTGATACTTGTGTCTCGCCACCGTGGTCGAAGGGAAATGTAGTACCAAAGCCACGGCAAGAAGCCCAGACATCTCAACTTGAGCGACCATGAATACAACCAGATCTATCAGGATCCGAGCCTAAGGAAGACGAGAGGAAAAAATGTCTAGGCTGATCTATCTCCAGGACGACTCTCGGAGCATAGCCACCACAGGAGGAACGCGGTGCCGAAATTGATGTCTCCGAGGAGGAGCATGACACTCGGCGTGCATCGTCACTTACAAGGCTTTCTCTCGGCAAAGCCTCCTCCACCTCTGAAATTTCAAAGGTGTATTAGCACCTTGTAGCTGTCTCATGTGTTTGCCATGTGATAAACTTGGATGAAATTTATCACTATGATAAATCATCATATGCTTATTTACTGTACTTTAACTTACATAAGTTAAGTTCGAATGTGATAATCGAACATGTATCGATCGTTTAATGAGGCAGGACCGGGAAAAACAGCTATTGTCAGAAAATCTCTGCGTCGTCTGACAGTTCGCGGTAAGTCTCAGTGCGTACGTACCCAGTTGAAATAACTTGTGAATCGATTGACCACGTTCACATCATCCGCACTCTCGAAGAAGACAAATAATCAACCTCCAATGGATCAAGGAAAATATATATAACTCCACAATATCAATGCATTATCAATCATTTCTGAATTTATGGAATTTATATTTTAGATTCATGTACAACACAAAATTTTTGTACATGCATTTAAAAAAATTAAAACCACGCGGTAACATGTTTTTTTTTGTTTTATTAGTACATTAATTAGTAAGAATAATATCGTTCGTTGGATTCAAAATCGACGGTCATAATAATAAGTGGGGGCGATACTATATAAAGCTGCGTTAAATGGATCAGCTTACATAACAGTGCACGTACGCACTACTTACACAGTGATCGACGATTACATCCATATATACTACTATAATAAAGATGGAAAGATTCTAATTTTCTCCTTTTTTTTGCCTATTTTCAACCTCTCGTTGGTTGACACGTATGCATGATTGTGCTACGGTGTCCTTGCTAGATTGGATAGAGTATTTTGGCCTATGGTGTTTGACTTCTTCTTCTTTCTTGTTTTTTCCTCTCTCATTTGGTCAGCTGGTTGGTTTTCCTTTTCCTTGTTGTTCTGACTTGCTAGAATTGAGTCAAGCACTATTTTTTCTTTGTTTGTAACCGGTCATGGTTGGCTTTCTATTATTTTTCTTATTTTCCTTTTGTTTCTTAGCCGGTCATGAGTGAGTCTTCCGGTGGTTTTCTTTCTAATTTATTATGGTGCATGCACCATTCATTTGTTCTTATCTCTTTCTTTGCTAAACTTGGGATGTACGTTTCTTGTTTTGTTTATAGCATTTTTATTGGAGCCGGTCATGAGTTGGTCTTCTAATAGTTATCTTATTTTATTATGGTGCATGCATTATATTTTTCATTTGTTCTTATCTTCCTTTGTGAAGCTTGGCCCCTAAGTTTGTCGTCTTGATTATTTGGTTGGTGTTTTTTCCCATCTAGCAAACTTGGCCTCTACGTTTGGTCTTCTCTCTCATGTATATTTCTTTTCTCCCATTTAGGAAGTTTGTCCTCTACGTTTGGTCTCCTCAATCATATATATTTACTTTTTCCACAAAGTTTGGCCCATATGTTTCCTTATCCGTCTAAATTTTTTTCTTTTACAATGGCAGGTGATTTCTCATTCCGTTCTTCATAATGCTATTATTGGTCGCCGGCGTCAGAAATCTGTTTTGGCAAGCCTCCAGTTATGGAGCGAGGTTTGTGTTATTTTTTCATATACACTACTATAATAAGGGAGGAAGGATAATTCTAATTTTTACAGTTTTTTGCCTATTTCCAGTCTCTCGTTGGTTGACACGTGTAAGGCTTGTTCCGAGAATTGGTGTTTGGCTTCTTCATTGTTTTCTCTTTTGTCCTCCCGGTTTGGCTAGCCGGTTCCCTTTGTGTTCCAGCAAGTTTTGATCTCCTTTGTTTGTTTTTCTTTTCCTCTCAACTGGCTTCACAAGTCTTTGGCAACGGCATTTTTTTCTCCTTTGCAGCCGGTCATTAGGTGCCTTCCCGGTGGCCTTTTTTGTTCTAAAAAAAACATGTGCATGCATCTTGACTTTCTTGGGCAAACTTGGTTCTCAAGTTTGTATTTTTTGGCTTATACGGCTGGGATGTTTGTCTCTTCTTTATGAGGTGAAACTTGGCCATTGCGTTATCTATTCCTTGGCCGCCAAGTTGTTTGTTTTGTTATTCTACTTGTATATATGCGGTCTGCACTTCCTCTTTTCCGCCTTCCTCGCCACGGCTGACCAGTTCATTCCTTCCAACCTTCCTGACGCCTTCTTGATGCTCATGCTGATCACCATTGTTTAGAGGTCCGTCTTATGGAGCAAGGTTTGCGTGTGCGTGTTCTTTTTGTTGATTTTGTCTATTTTCTCTAATAGTGCATGATTGTTTTTTATGTAGAGATGTTTCTTCTTCGGGTCCGATGGCTGGCAGTTGCACGCTCTGTGTCCCTTGGTTCTACTTCTTCGGATGACAGTTTACTCAGTGATACATCAGGATTCTCTTTTGCCGCGGCAACATCGACAACAGGTTTTCATGCCGCAATCACGCCGACGCCATGTTTTCTTGCCGTAGCAGCCCCAACGGCACGTTTCCACAGCCCAGCGGGAGATATTCCTGTCACGCCGGTGTTCCGGCCTGCTCCTTTGGTATGCGTTCTTACCTCTCGAATTGGCCGGTAGTGTGTGTCTTTTGGTTTGGCTGTTTCAACTTTTGTTTTCTTTCACTTTTTTTTGTAGCTGCCGATTAATTTGTCTAAAGTTTCTCATGTAATAGACATAAACGTCGGTCGCTAGAGGTCATATGCCCGTGAAGAGAGGCTAGTGTTTTCTGCTTCGATTTGCTCTTTCTTCCTATATTTATTGTGTTTTTGTTTCCTTTTTATGTGCACATTTGTTTTTTCAATGGTCATCTCTAAATTTTAAGGTTCCTAATTTTCTCCAGTTTTTGCCTCTTTTCAAACTGTTGTTTATTGACTTATTCATACTTTCATTTCTTGTTGATCTCATTTGGTCAGACTGTTTCAGTTTTTTCTCCTTATGTTTAGTTTTGCTCTCACAGGATAAACTACCGATCTTGCGGGTTTTCTCTTTTTTCCAGCGTGTCATAGGCTGGCCTTGTGGTAGTTTTCGTGTATATATTTTGTTACTATTATGGTGCATGCATCTTTTGTTTTATCGTGGGTTGGCATGTGGTTTTTGCATATATTTTGTTATGGTGCATGCACCTCTCTGGTTCATACGGCCGGGGCTGTTGTTTTCTCTCCATGAAGCTTGGATCATATTTCCCTATATATATTTTATTATGGTGCATGCACCTCTCTGGCTCATACGGCCGAGGCTGCTGTTTTCTCTCCATGAGCTTGGATCATATTTCCCTATTCTTATCCTTTGCTAAGCTTGTTCATCTTGTCTTTTCTTGGTAAGCTTGGTCCCTACGTTTCCTTCTTTTGTCCATACGGCTGGGCCTTTTTTTCTCTACGAGGCTTTGGACCCTATTTCACATTCTTATCCTTTGCTAAGTTTGGCCCTTGCGTTTTCTTTGTACGTCCGGGCTTGCTCTTTTTTACTCACAAAGTCCAGCGCTGCAACATGCAATCATGGCGCGAGAAGAAAAGCTAGCAGCTAAGCTTATCCCCTTCTAGGCGCCAACTGCTGCGCCTCATATGCAAATGCAACCACCAGTCAAGAGAGAAGAAAGCATGAGAAAGCCTAAGTGAGGCAGCAAGATCTCAAGATGGTTCAGTGGCAAAGAGCCTGCAGAAGATGATGACGACGGACCAGATACCCGAACTATGATCCACTTCACTGTCGTACCTTGTTAATTCTGCAGTAGCAAAACGTCTTTTAACAATGACACATTACGTTATGATTTCAGTCAACGCATCGGTAAGGAACAGAGAAAGCCCGGAGGCACGGGATCAGAATAGAAGGTGCCACTGACACCAAAGATCGTTCCTCTGCGAGTGCAAAGGAGAAGGGTATGCACATTACAGATTCAGCGAGCTACTACAATGCACGCTTTAAAAATTGTTTGTAACCAGGCTTCAGACTTTCTGCCTATATATATTCAAGATCTGAAGATACTACCTATGCAGGGCTGCTCCACCAAGACAAGAACCAGAGCTGAAATGCTAGCTTTTGCCTTAAGCAACATTATTACTAATGTTGTTCAGCCAAACACTACAGAAGAATAGAGAAAAAAAATCCTCGTAGTACAGAGCAGTGTAGAAGTTATGTAATGCTGCTTTAGTTTAAATTACCTAAATAAGTTAGTAATAAAATATCCTGGTACATGTAATATAATTTCTCCTTAGTATGTGTTCAGGAAGTATGTAATGCAACTGCGTAATTCAGCAGCTTTTGGTATATGTAATATATATTTCCCTTTTAATACGCTCGGAGAACATATAATCTGTCTGCAAATAATGCTATTATCCATAACATTTACTTCAAAATATTTATACAATGTCTAAAAATATTAATTTCTGTTAATTCACATCTACCAATATGTCAGTCTACCTAATCTTAGTATTCCAAAACCTCAGCCAAAGTAAATAGAATGGTTTCTATATATCATAGGAACAATCTTCCCCATACCATTGAGGACCAACTTACCTAGATTTAACAGCTTAGAGCATCCACAATGGGGCGCTAATATGCCGACACCAGCCGATCGGCAGTTGCAGCCTTGAATCCCGGCGCCGGAAACAACAGGTGTCACTAAGTGCTACGCATTTTTTCGGTACACAGCGTGAAAATCGGAGATGTATGGGCAGGAGCCACTGCATGCAACGGAAAAATAGATGTTTGTTCAGTCAGATGAGCTGCCGATCTAACTAACTTATCCATTCAAACAAACAAAGTATGAATTAATGCACGGTAAAAATTCAAAATTAATTTCTAACCTTTTTATTTTGACATGACAGTTTTAAAACTTTGTTTACTGTGCACCGGGTAAGTCAACTTCTTTTTAGTAGCTGAACCTCATGGAAAGATGAGCTGATGGATAAAATATGTGTTGGACCAAGAGGAAAATCAAAGTCATATACATGTATAGGATGGGGATTATGCAAATAATTTATACCCTATGAAGCTAAAAAGAATCGCTACAGAAGTGTTGGAACCGTGAAATGTTGAAGTTAGGCAGAATATCATTGCAATGCAAATCAGACCTAAAGGGAAATACAAAGGAACGAAAGATATCTATATCATCTCCAAGTACAAGTATATGTCAGTTGAAAACAAAAGTACAAGTACACGTAGAGAGTTCAGCCATGCCAACAATTATTCTATACAAAAGAAATATTTTATTTAAAATGCAGTTCAACACATAAAAAATCATGATTGGCTGACTTGAGTGTGAGTCAGCAACAAAGGGTCAGCAGGAAAATAGAGGTACCATTTCTCAGTTATATTGTGGACAAACAGAAATGCTTCCTCTCGAGTCTGTAGTTTACTAGCAGGCTTTTCAATTGGGTCGAGACTTTTATGATGAGTATTTTTCTCTCTTTTGCATACACTGAGTGTAATGGAACATGTAGTTAATCAAACAACTTCATAAAAACATAATCCTTTATTTGCAATGTAATAATATTTCACTTTCTCTTCTCCAATATAGATCTAATAAAGAAATGCTACAGTGATTAATCACTTATATAGCTAAAGACAGTAAGATAAATAATAGTTTTTAAGTTGTGTGTGACACTCGGATTAACCAACTTTTCCATCCAGCATGTTCGATTATTTGCACAGGAGTTGGAATGCCAGGTAGACCAATAGAACAACATAAAGCTAGAAAGAGTAGAGCATGTGTGTACCTATCTGTAGGTAGTATCTCACATTATTTACGAATTAGCTTGACACAGCAGTCTCCGGTTATAGTTGCTCTGGTTGAATTAACATGGTAACCAGGCAGCAGAAGAGAATCAGAGGATGAAACAATGGGGTTTCTATAAAGAGCAAACTGTTTAAAGTAGTAACCAGGCAACATAGGAGAATCAACGAGGAGAAGTCTGACCGTCTTGCTGGACTTGGGGGCGCATTCAGCTTGATCCCTTAGCTGCAGTAGGGGGAGGTGAATCGTAGCTGCTGACGAGTTGGGGGAATCCACCCGGAGCAGGTGACGATGCAGGCGGAGGAGGAGTTGCGCTACGTCGCGCCTGTCCCATCCCGCCCCCCAGCTCGACATCCCAATAGCCGACCCTACAAGACGACCCGCCGCCGCTGTGTGCCGCTGCCGTGCGCACGCCACCAACACCGCAAGCCACTCTGCTCAACTGCCGATGCAGACAACACAACATCCGATTGGGCCGACCACCTTGGGGTGGAATCGAAATGCAGCGCGCTGAGGAAGGTGCTAGAGCACACGTCTTGGCCACGGTTGCTTCGATTCGCACCGGGTTTCGATTGGGGGGGAGAGGATTCGTGGAGTCGAGACCTCGAGATCCATCGAGAGAGAAGGGCGGTGAGCTGAGTGACGATTTCGGTGGGGTACGTGAGTTGGTCGGCGGAGCAGCAGAGCCGCTTCTATCTCTGCCGTTGGAGTTGGACGAAGGGCGCTTAATTTGGGTTAGCGTCGCATCCTCCATAATAGGCACAGCGTTGCCACGACCAGAGCTTAGCGGGTAATTTCATTTTCGGATATTTATTTTTGTTGCTTAAACGCGCGCCTCGAGTAGTTGATGCTCTTGTTGATGCTCGGTATGATAATCTACCAATAATCTTGTTGTCGTCTATTTACCCTCGTCGGCAATCCCGCTCGCCTGCCCTCGCCTACAACTCTTCCTTGTCCACAACCCTTTTGCCGCTTGCCTACCACCGCCGGCAACCATCAAGATACCACCCGTTTGTTACCGCCGTCAGGGCTCCTGCTACCGATCGTCTGCTACTGACCAGCACACCCCCTCCCCCATCTCGTCGTAACTCGCCTACGAAAAATTAAAATGATGTAGATCCAGCAAATAAAACACAGATAAAACTAAGAAAAATAAAAAGGAAGGTATTTTACCAACCATTGCGAATTGAAAAGATGGCCGCTAAAACTAGCGAAATAAGATCTTCCTCCGATGAATTTCATCAATACAATTATAATTCACGGCGATCGTCGTGGTGATTTGGAAGAATGCAGCCAAAGGAAATGTCGGTAAGACCAAAGGCAATCTGAAAATAGTAATGCTTGGCCAAACATAAGCTTCGTAAAAATTTACGTGAAACCGCAACCGCCTTATTATTACGGGTCTAAACTTTAGTGACATAAGTTGGTTTGACAATTTCTTCGTGGGTCATCAAGTGGTTGCATCTATAAGCTTGTTTATAATCATTCCATGCACACAATTTAGACACTTAATGCCACGGGCGCGGCGTGACGCCGCGCCAAGGCCTACTAGTATTCATCACGAGCATCCGTCCACCCACAAGTTCAACGAGAGGCGGATTTTATTTACTCAGTAGTAAGATGAAGTGGCTAAAGAGCGCCATGCGTGCATCCAGCTAGTTAAGCGTGAAGCTGGTGACGAACCTCGCTGCTCATGGTTTGCCGACCCCGATAGTGACCGGGGCCTGGACGCCCACATCTACGCTCGCGCTTGCCTGCTCCTGGTGGCAGCGAAGGAGGTGGCTCCCGCCGGTGGTTACAGCGGCGGCCGGCGCCGGGACCCTCCCGTGGCCCGGCGGAACGGGAGGGGGTGACCGCCCCTCAGGGCGTCAAACGAGATGTACCGTTTCCTTCCGTGGGCGGCGCCGACGACGCACAGCGCGACGACCAGCGCCAGCAGGACGGTGGCGAGGCGTGGGGAGGAGGAACGAACCACAGAAGTCGACATGGCTGGCTTGATCGATGCCTTTGTGCAGCTTTGGGGAGCGGCGCGCCCCGTATTTGTAGGAGGAGGGATCGGAAAATCGTGCGGATGAATGAACAGGTCGATCGGGCTGCAGAGTGAAGTAGCTTCATTGAAGATGGCACATGCAGATGCAGGCAGCTCGCCGTCGCCGTCGTAGGTTCGGCACGGCGCCGGATAAATATCCACCACTAGCTAGGTTCGGCAGCCGGCACGCCCCAGCTGCTTCTATAGGAGCTTGATGACAAGACGAGGGCAGAATTAATGCAAGGTGACACCACAACTATGGATCTTCCCCGTTTATCATGACCGTCGATTTTGAATCCAACGAACAATAATATTCCTACTAATTCAAGTATTAATAAATGGGAAATTTTTGTTTTTGCCACCCTAATTTTTACCCATTTTGCTTTTGCCACTCTAAGTTTTGACATTTTGCTTTTGCCCTGCCAGTTCCTGGTAATTCATCACTTTTGCCCTCTCTGGGGCAAAAACAAAATGAAAATGCCGAAATTTCGTTTTGCTTTTGCCCCTATTGATGTTGTTTTGCTTTTGTTTTTGCCCCTCAAAATGGCAAAAGCAAAATATCAAAACTTAGAGTGGCAAAAGCAAAATAGGCAAAATCTAGTGTGTCAAAAACAAAATTTTCCCTTAATAAATCGAAAAATATGTCAATGTGTGTGTTTTTTTTTTGTCAATGCATGTATAGAAATTTCTTGTTGGTACATGAATCTAAGATTTAGATTATATAAATCTAAAAATATTGATAATGCATTGACATTTAAACATTTATTAATAATTTGTGCACGAAAGTATTTGGCTATCTCGAGATAAGCGGTTGAGATCCTCATAGTTATGGAGTTGCATTTTCCAGCAAAACTAGCCCGATGTGTGGGCACACAGAGCGGGCTTCTTTCAGGCCCCATTTTCTCGAGCAAACATCACAACACTACATCAGCAAAAGTTGATAGGACTGGATTGAAGGAATTTCATATGAATTTGAGTGTTGTAGGATTTCAATCCGTAGAAATTTTTCCTATGAAATCTCTTTGAATCACACGACTGAGTCCATCAAATTTGTAAGGAATCCATTCATATGCCCCATAGCCCATATTAATAGAAATCTATCATTTTATTTTTTCTTTGAAAAGTTCAATGCACTCGCACTTTATCTCTCTTTACTGTCTCCCTCCTCATATCTGCAAAAAAATATGTTTGTTTCTTGTGCCCGATCCAAAGGCTTCTCTTACAAAATTTCCGTGTTTCCAAATCCTGTTGTAATTTGTTGTTTGTATCCCTATGTTTTAAAAATTCTGCAATCCAAAAGATTTCGGCTAGTTGTTTAACAGAAAATAAATCTTACTATTGCTACGCATTACCTAAAACCAGATCCTATTGTGTACCACATGGCACAATTGCCAGTTCTTTGTTTTTTTTTTCATTTCATTGTAGATCAAACAATACCTAGACCTGACTTAAACCAAATAATTTGAAAGTGTTCACACCTTTTGTAACTTTTAACCCAAAAACAATTAAAGGAAATTTGAAATTTTGAAAAATCCATGTAATTAAGTTCAGTGAGGGGCAAAAACCATTGTGCTTTTCTCAAACAAAGAGCAAAACTTTCAATCTTTTGATTGTTTGTCAAAAGTGATTCAAACAGCAATAAACGGTTAGAAAAAATGAGCTCACAATTCCACATTTAACGCACTACTTGTAGTTTGAATTACAGAAATTTTCATGTCTTTTAAAAACTTTGAAAACTAGAAAAATGGCCGAAAGATCAAAACTAAAGTGAAATTTCAAACTTTATGGGAAAAGCTGGTGGACCCGGGGTTGTCGAAAACTATGTCACCCTGAGTAAATCATCGGATGTTCTCTTGAACAAGTTACACAAAATTTTGAATAAAAATTACCGTCATAAACCTTAACCAAATAGTTGTGGGTTTTTATATCTTCCAATCATGGTCTTCTCCAATCTTTTTAATTTGATCCCAATCCCATGCATGCATGTCAATTGTGTTCACCATCGATCGTCCAGCACCAACAACCAACATGTCCAGTAATAGCCAGGTGCCGCCGCATAATTTGCTTAAACTTGGCATGGTGGAGGAGTCCTCCAAACATAGCACAAGAATGCCGGGTCAAAGCGCTTAAACTTGGCATGTCGCTGGCCACCGCATGCATAACCCGCCCATTTCTCCCTCCCCCCAAGTCTCCCCCGCCCATTCCCTCTCCTCCGATTGGCTCCGCCCAACCAGAGAGAGGGCGAGAGGGCGCCACCCTCAGCTCCACCACCCACAATAACCTTTCCCGCCGCCTAGTTCGGAGGCCGACAACACCAACGACGAATCCCACATTGTCCGGCGTTGTGCATCGAGGTGGCGGCGGCAGCGACGGTAAGTCGTGGGACGGTATAGTTCGTAGCGTGGTGGTAGCGGTGGGAAGAAGAAATCCATTCAAGATGACGCGCCGCGGGGTGCTCCCGCTGGCGTTGCTGATCGCGCTGGCGGCGCTGACGGGCGTGTCGGGGCAGGGGCGGCCGGTCACGGACAACGGCTCCGGCAACCCGTCGACGCTGCCGTCCAAGTTCACGCCCAAGGACGCCTTCTTCGTCGACTGCGGCGGCACGGCCACCGTGGACACCAAGGACGGCAAGGCGTTCAAGACCGACGCACAGAGCAAACCAGCTGCTCGCCGCCAAGGACGCCATCAAGGTCGCGGACGACAAGGCCGACGTGCCCTCACCGGTGTACCGCACCGCGCGGATCTTCAAGGAGGAGGCCGTGTACAACTTCCCGCTCACCGTGCCCGGCTGGCACTTCGTCCGGCTCTACTTCTTCCCGCTCAAGAACGGGACTTCGACCTGGCGACGGCGACCTTCTCCGTGGTCACCGACACCAACGTCCTGCTCCACAGCTTCACCGCCGACGCTAAGCCGGTCATGAAGGAGTACCTCGTGAACGCGACGGAAAACAAGATCGAGGTGAAGTTCACCCCGATGAAGAGCTCGGCGGCGTTCGTCAACGCCATCGAGGTGGTCAACGCCCCCGACGAGCTCATCAGCGACACGGCCTTGACGGTCTTTCCGCTCGCCGAGACGAGCGGGCTCTCGGAGGCGGCGTACCAGGTCTTGTACCGTCTCAACGTGGGCGGCCCGTCCATCGGCCCCGTGAACGACACGCTGGGGCGGCAGTGGGACAACGACGGGCCGTACGTGCAGCCCAAGGACGCGGCGCAGGACGTGTCGGTGCCGACGAGCACGATCAAGTACCCCGACACGTACCCGGTGTCCAGGCTCGTCGCGCCGACGCTGGTGTACGCGAGCGCCGCCCATATGGCCGAGTCCGGCGTCCAGAGCCCAAACTTCAACGTGACGTGGAAGCTGGACGTGGACCCGGCGTTCGGCTACTTCGTCCGCCTCTTCTTCGCCGACATCATCAGCAAGTCCACCAACGACCTCTACTTCAACGTGTTCATCAACGGGCGCAAGGCCATCTCTGGCCTCGACCTCTCCACCATCACCGGCGAGCTGGCAGCGCCCTACTACAAGGACTTCGTGGTGAACTCGTCCATCGCCACCGACAAACTGAGCATCCAGATCGGGCCGATGGGGGAAGACACGGGCCGCATCGACGCGCTGCTCAACGGCGTGGAGGTTCTCAAGATGAGCAACTCGGTGGGCAGCCTCGACGGGGAGTTCGGCGTGGACGGTAGAAAGGCTGACGACGGCAGCGGCACCCCAAGGTGGTGGCCGCCGTTGGCTTTGCCATGATGTTCGGCGCCTTCGCCGGGCTGGGGCCATGGTGATGAAGTGGTACAAGCGCCCCAGGACTGGGAGCGGCGCAACAGTTTCTCGTCGTGGCTGCTGCCGATCCACACGGGCAGTCCTTCACCAATGGCAAGGGATCCAAGAGCGGTTACACCTTCTCCTCCACCACGGGCCTCGGACGCTTCTTCTCCTTCGCGGAGATGCAGGAGGCGACCAAGAACTTCGACGAGAGCGCCATCATCGGGGTGGGCGGGTTCGGGAACGTGTACGTCGGGGAGATCGACGACGGCACCAAGGTGGCCATCAAGCGCGGGAACCCGCAGTCGGAGCAGGGCATCAATGAGTTCAACACGGAGATCCAGATGCTGTCCAAGCTCCGGCACCGGCACCTCGTCTCCCTCATCGGCTACTGCGACGAGAACGAGGAGATGATCCTCGTCTACGAGTACATGCATAACGGTCCATTCCGTGACCACGTCTACGGCGCCAGTACCGAGCTCCCGGCGCTGTCGTGGAAGCAGAGGCTGGAGATCTGCATCGGCGCCGCCAGGGGACTCCACTACCTCCACACTGGCACGGCGCAGGGGATCATCCACCGGGACGTCAAGACCACCAACATCCTCCTCGACGAGAACTTCGTCGCCAAGGTCGCCGACTTCGGCCTCTCCAAAGACGGGCCCGGCATGAACCAGCTACACGTCAGCACCGCCGTCAAGGGCAGCTTCGGGTACCTCGACCCGGAGTACTTCCGGTGCCAGCAGCTGACCGACAAGTCGGACGTCTACTCCTTCGGCGTCGTGCTCCTCGAGACGCTCTGCGCGCGGGCGCCCATCGACCCGCAGCTGCCACGGGAGCAGGTCAGCCTCGCCGAGTGGGGCATGCAGTGGAAGCGGAAGGGGCTCATCGAGAAGATCATGGACCCCAAGCTCGTCGGCAAGGTCAACCCGGAGTCGCTCGCCAAGTTCGCCGAGACCGCCGAGAAGTGCCTCGCCGAGTTCGGTAGCGATCGCATCTCCATGGGCGACGTGCTGTGGAACCTCGAGTACGCGCTGCAGATGCAGGACGCCAATCCTCCGGAGGGCGCCGGGGACGGGGACGGCGGCGATGACCCAGACGCGTCCATTGTCACCACGTCCTCGTCCAGCAGCGGCGTCACCACCGTGCCCGACGCCTCCACCACCTCCGCCAACGAGCTCTTCGCGCAGCTCGCAGACATGAAAGGAAGGTGATCGATCGATCCGTTGATCATTCGTGAGCGCCGTAGTTCAATCAACCTTCTGCGTGAATCCAGCCATGGTGGAAGGGGAGAGAAGGAAGGATCCGATCAAAATGGAGAACACAACGAGGTCGATCCAAGAGTATGTGTGTGTGTTAATCGCGTTTGCTGATGCAGAAAATTCCGAGTAAATTTATACCGCAATGTAATGTAATCATGGTGTTAGTTACACTTGTCTCACAAAACGTTTTCTTAGCATGAAGATCGGAGACGTACATGTCGCTCCAAATTCAAGTTTTTATTTGGAACATATGTGAGTGCTGACTAATTTTCGGTTGATTTCACAAATTTGTTCATAAAAATCTAAAAATAAATAAGAAAATGTGTCCATCTAGTAAAAACAAGTAATATTAGTTGACAATTAACTACCCTCTCCATATCAAAATGTGTGCAGAAAGTAGTTACAAAGTCTTATATTTTGATACGGAGAGAGTATTTCTCAGTCGATTTTAGAAATTTTCAAATGTTCGCCATGATGCAATTAGTTGTTCACCTCTTGAATCTTAATGTTTATCTTTACAGTTTAAGAAAATATAGAATCTTGCACATATCATAACCTCGATGGTCCTCCATATTTAAGTATTCTTCAGGGAATTAACAATCAAAGAGAATCAGTCTTCCCATATGATTCACTCATACATGACATCATATTCCTATAGGTTTTCTATTCCTGCACTTTTCTAATCCTGTGAATTAAAGGAGCCCTAATTTTGGGGCAAATGTTTACCAAATATAGGGGCTCAAAATTTTATGTGTGGGTCCCATCTGCCATTGCATATTTGGCCACCGAGTGCCTATTCCGCCTTGTCATGCTCTGACTCAGAGGCTGTTGATACGTGCATTTTATATCATCATCTATACCACTTATACCACCATATTAGGATGTTATTTGCATTATTATATCATTGTTTTTACATGTTTTAGATGATTTAGGGGACTTTCCTACAAAGTCCCTATTTTTAGTATTTAATTTCTGGGAGGCAGAAAACCTCCTTTTTCGTGTTTTTATTGTTTCAGGAGCTACGAATGCCCAATTAATAAAAGGAAAATTGCACAGCTGGTTTTTCTTCGGGAGAACACCAGAGGGAAGAAGAAGCAAGCAAGGAAGGCCACGAGGCCCAAAATAGGTGGGCCCACGCGGCCAGATTCCCTGACCGCGTGGGACCCACCAAAAGGAGTCTCGGCACTTCCTCGCCTGGGGCTTTTTAACGAGGTCTCCGTCTCACACGAAAAGTAACGCCCTAATTTTTCCAATTCTATCCGAGGCCGCGGCGGCGGCGAAACTCCTGATTCCCTCCGAGGGGGATCAGATCCTGCTGCTCCGGAGCTCCGGAGAAGGAGGAAATCATCGTCATCGTCATCACCTCTCCTCCTTGGCGTGAGAGGAGGCCTCTACACCATCACCATCACCAAGACCAGCATCATCTCCATCATCATCTCCGTGATCCACTCCGTTCCCCTCGTAGTTTGAGAGTTGCTATACCATAGATACCTGAATCGTGCTCCTATTCATGTTTGTGATTGAGTACTTGTCATTATTTGTTGGTGGAGTTATACTTTCAAATTGTGTTGTACCATTTATGCCACTGATCATCACCATGTTTGCATGTTGTGAGTAGTTCCCGTATGTTCCTGAGGGCATAGGATGAATTGGCAATGATTTATAGATGACATGTGTTGGTATTTTGTCTAGTGTTTATCTTTTTGTGTGATTCTATGATGGTGTTGTGCGAACGTCGACTGCACAACACTTCACCTATATGGGCTCACAGGAGAACACCGTAGTGTAATGGCGTGAGGGAGACTTGGGAGGACACGAAAACCTGAGACCGAATCATTAAGTTACTTTACGGGGTATTAGTATCGGAAACCTAGAGCGTAATGCTATGGTGGGATTGTATATCTTAATAATTCTTGTGTTGTCATTTAATTGGCCACATGATCCATCATAAGGGGTTTAGTCTAATTATTTAGTTGTACCTAATAATAGCTCCGTCCGAAGAAGATTAAAACTAGACAAGATATTCAACGTGTTGTTTAATAAATCTATATGCCTAGCAATATCCATGCCACCCTCGGGAACGTTTTCCACATATAAGTTAACACATCACTTGAGCTTGTCCTCTTACACATAGAGGATTGGGCTTTCTCCCTCTTTGAGAGCTTTTACTTGTTACCATTTACCTGCTGCATTGTCACTGTCTTGCAATCATACAATCGAAAATATCAAAAACACTTACATATTTTATTGTCTATTTATCATTTCTAATAACCAATACCTTCAGCTCCTCGTGGGTTCGACAACCTTTTCTATTCGAAAGGTACTACAATTGATCTCCTGCACTTGGGAGTCATCAAGATACTTTTCTGGCGCCGTTGCCGGGGAGCGTAGCGCTATTGGTAAGAAGTTTGGTAAGGAAACTTGAAAGATGAATTTTATTTACTGTTTTATCTCATTGCTACTATGGCATTTATAAATCGTGCCTCTCTACATCTTGCTCTATATGAAAGTGCTTATGCTCCTAAAACTGTCTAAATTACTGTGCTTGAGATACCTAAAGTGGGATATAAAATTCCCGTTGGTCATGTTAAAACAATTATGAAAAATCCATTTACAGGAGATGGAACTAAATCTGCACGTGAACACCTGGAAACAATTGAGGATATGTGGTTTATTTAGGCTTCCTGGTATTTATGAAGATCAGGTAAAAAGGAAGCTGTTATATCTGTCTTTATCTGGTAATGCTCGTATTTGGTTCAGGTCTTTAGATGAAGAAGTCACTATGGACTGGAGTATTTTGAGGAAGGTTTTCTTTCTTAAGTATTTTACTCCTAGAGAAGCTTATGAGAACCGCTGCTATATATTTAATTTCTGGCCACATCTGGGAGAAAGTATTACTCAAGCTTAGGGGAGGTTAAAGGAACTCCTCCGCAAGAATCCTTGTCATGATCTTACAAGGAAAATTATTCTGATAAACTTTTATGTGAGGCTACCGAGGCAACAAAAGAAATTTCTGGATAATTCATCTAGTGGAAGCTTTACAAATAATACTGAAGAAGAAGCATGGAATTTGTTGGAGACTATTTCTGAGAATACTGGTCATTGGGATCTTGATAAAGGTAACGAGCCCTATCTGGACTATGAGTATTCATGTGTAGAGAATTTCTCTACTTCTACCTTGTTTAAAAATCTGAGTGATATTTTTAATCTTGATCCTTATGTTATAATTGAGGTAGCTAAATCTTTTGCTAATCATATTGGTATTCCTAAAGCTGGGTTCGAAGCTTATGTTGAACCTGTTAAACAATCTATTGTTGTACCCAAAGTTATTAAACAGGTAGAACCAGTGTCATCCTTGACAATTGAGGAGTATGTTGAGGCACCACCATATCCAAACCAAGTCAAGGAAAATTTACTTATTGCTGTTTCTAACAAGAGTAAAAGAAGAAGATCTCAGCCTTATGAACAGATGGAAGTCAATGGTCAAATCTCTATTATCAAACAATTAAATGAAGAAGATCCTGTTGATGTTTATCTATGTGAAGATGCTACTAAAGTTGTTAAAGGCAATTCGGCCAAGGTTGGTAAGCCTGTTATATCCTGCACTATTGGGACTTCTAGTTATCATGGCTTATGTGATATTGGAGCAAGCATTAGTGTCATTCCATATTCTCTGTATCTTGAAATCAAGCCTGATATTGATCCTATCAGTATGGAAGAGACATGTATGACAATTCAACTTGCTAATAAAGATTATATTAATCCACTTGGAATTGTTAGAGATGTTGAAGTATTGGTAGGTAAAATTAAATATCCTGCTGATTTTATTGTGCTTGGTTGCCCTCAAGATTCATTTTGTCCTATCATTTTTGGTAGACCATTCTTACATACTGTTGGTGCTGAAATTGATTTGCTTAAAGAGAAAGTGTTTATTAATTGTGCTGGAGAAAAACTTGCATTAAACTTTTCTAAATTTTCTGATAAGCATTCAAAGAAAGAGCCATTTTCTGAAGATGTAATTGAAACTCTTGCTCATGTAGCTGTAGCTTCAATAGACGTGGTGGAAAGATACATGCTTAATCAAGATGAACCATTTAATGAAGAAGAAAAAGATGCTTTAGAACAAATACTTTCACAACAGCCACCACAATTATAATTGCATATCCCACCTGATAATTTAGGAGTGTTACCACCACCTAAAGGGGATCCTAGTTTCGAATTAAAACCTTTACCTGAAAATCTTAAATATGCATACCTAGATGAGAAGAGCATATATCCTGTTATTATTAGTGCTAACCTTTCAGCTGAAGAGGAAGAGAAATTACTTGATGTGCTAAAAGCTCACCGATCAGCCATTGGGTATTCTCTTGATGATCTTAAAGGTATAAGCCCAGCTCTATGCATGCATAAAATTAATTTGGAGGAAGATGCAAAACCTGTTGTTGATTATCAGCGTCGTCTCCATCCAAAAATGAAAGAAGTGGTAAGAAAAGAGGTAATAAGAGTTATTGAATCTGGTATCATTTATCCTATAGCTGATAGTAAGTGGGTTAGTCCTGTTCATTGTGTGCCTAAAAAGGGTGGAATGACGGTTGTTCCAAATGATGAGGATGAACTTGTAGCTCAACGCACTGTTGTTGGTTATAGAATGTGTATTGATTTCAGGAAGTTAAACAAAGCAACTCGTAAAGATCATTACCCATTGCCATTTATTGATCAAATGTTAGAAAGGTTATCTAAACACTCTCACTTTTGCTATTTAGATGGTTATTCAGGTTTCTCCCAAATTCCTGTTCATAAAGATGATCAAGAGAAAACCACTTTTACATGTCCATTTGGTACATTTGCTTATAGGAGAATGCCATTCGGTTGTGCAATGCTCCTGCTACTTTTCAAAGATGCATGAATGCTATATTTGCTGATTATATTGAAAAGATAATGGAAGTCTTTATGCATGATTTTTCTGTGTATGGTACTTCTTTCGATAATTGCTTGTTCAACCTTAACAAAGTTTTGCAGCGATGTGAAGACCAACACTTAGTTCTTAATTGGGAAAAGTGTCACTTTATGGTTACTGAAGGCATTGTCCTTGGACATCGAATTTCTGGAGAGGAATAGAGGTTGACCCAGCAAAGATAGAAGCTATTGAAAAGCTCCCATTCCCAAGGGATCTCAAAGGTATAAGAAGTTTTCTTGGGCATGCAGGTTTTTACCGTAGGTTTATTAAAGATTTCTCTAAAATATCAAAACCTCTAACCAATCTTTTGCAAAAGGATGTTCCTTTCTCTTTTGATGATGATTGTATTGAGTCCTTTAATATTTTGAAAAATGCTTTAATAAGTGCCCCTATTATTCAACCACTTGATTGGAATTTGCCTTTTGAAATTATGTGTGATGCTAGCGATTATGCTGTTGGAGCTGTTTTGGGCCAACGTGTTGATAAGAAACTGAATGTTATTTATTACGCTAGTAAAACACTTGATGGTGCTCAAAAGAATTATGCTACAACTGAAAAAGAATTTTTAGCAGTGTGATGGCTACGTGTTGGTGAACCCCAAGAGGAAGGTTATGATGTAGACAGCAGAAGTTTTCCCTTGAGAAATCTACCCAAGGTTATCAATCCAGTAGGACTTGACGATCTATCGGAAGGTTGTTGATGTTGACTCCCCCTGGCGCTAGGGAGCTTGCACCAACGTGGAATCTGCACAGACACAAACCAGAACTTTGCCCAACACGAAACAGAGAGGTTGTCAATCTCTCCGGTCTTGCAGAAACAAAGAGTTAAACGTATGGTGTGGAAAACAGCAGGAAAAACAGCAAGTAACAGGAAACAGATGATTGCAGCAGGTTGTGTAAACAGTATGAGGAAATTGGACCAGGGTCCACAGTTCACTAGTGGTGTCTCTCTCAGAACAGATAACTAGCATGTTGGGTAAACAAATTACAGCTGGGCAATTGACAAATAGAGAGGGCATAACAATGCAATACATGCCAAGATGTCTACTATGAAATCTAGTTGGGCATTACAACAAAGTACATAGACCGTTATTCCAACAGCATCTATGCCTAAATAATCCACCTTCAAGGCAGCATCCGCATCCATTCAGTATTAAGTTGCTAACAACAGATTATTGCATGAAGTAAAGTGTGTAATGTAATCAATACAAGTGCCCTTGGACACTGCACCAATGTTTTATCCCTAGTAGCAACAGCACATCTACCATCTTAGACCTTTCTGTCACTGATCCAGATATCTAGAGACTGAACCCACTATCGAGCATAAATACCCCCTCTTGGAGTCACAAGCATCTACTTGGCCAAAGCATCTACTAGCAACGGAGAGCATGCAAGATCAAGAGCACATAGATAAACAACTTGAATAAACATGGTATCAATATTCATCGGATCCCAGCAAACACAACATCTAGCATTACAATAAGATGATCTTGATCATGTTAGGCAGCTCACAAGATCTAAACATGGAGGCACAAGGTAGAGAGACAACCATCTAGCTACTGCTATGGACCCGTAGTCCAGGGGTGGACTACTCACGCATCACTCCGGAGGCAGGCATGGTGATGTAGAGCCCTCCGGTGATGATCTCCCCTCCGGCAGGGTGCCGGGAAGAGCTTCAGAACTCCTCCGATCTGAGATTGACGATGACGGCCGCGACGGAACTTTTCGTGGAATATGATCGACCGTAATAGGGTTTTCGCGTCGCGGAGAATATATAGGCGAAGAGGCGGCGTCGGTGGCCGAGGGGGGCCACCACGCCATAGGGGGCGCGGGCCCACCCTGGGCCGCGCCCTAGTGTGGCGTGGCCCCCTGGTGGGTCTGCTCCGACTCCCCTTTGGACTCCGTGATCTCCTCGTGATATTATTGACGATGTCTTTTGTTTCGTCCAATTCCGAGAATATTTCCTTAATAGATTTTCTGAAACCAAAAACAGCAGAAAACAGGGAACTGGCACTGTGGCATCTTGTTAATAGGTTAGTCCCAGAAAATGCATAAAAATGATATAAAGTGTAACCAAAACATGTAGCAATTGATATAATAACAGCATGGAACATCAAAAATTATAGATACGTTTGAGACGTATCAAGCATCCCCAAGCTTAGTTCCTGCTCGTCCTCGAGTAGGTAAACGATAAAAACAGATAATTTTTGAAGTGACATGCTACCAACACAATCTTTGATCAAATAACAATGTAATGCACATGATCTGAATGAAGTGATCCAAGCCAATGGTCTATAGTTTGCAAGCAAGTAAATAAAGAGTAAACATAAGTGATCACACAAGTGCAAACTTTCATGAATAATACTATAAAACATTTAGAGATATAATAGTCTAACATAATAGTTAGTTCACAGCAGCAATAATTCTCAACATGAAAGTGTTTGTATCAACACAAAGGAAGATAATAGCTTCAGCTTTTGCTTCAACTTTCAACATGTATATCATATAGATAATGTCAATGCAAAGAATATGATCAACCAAACACAAAGTTATGTAAAAACTGTTATACTGGAGTTGACAATGATGTTTGCTTAAGTAGACAGAAAGAAGTGGGAAAACTGACTCAACATAAAAGTAAAAGAATGGCCCTTCGCAGAGGGAAGCAGGGATTAACATCATGTGCTAGAGCTGTAGTTCCCGAAGGCATATAGAGAGCATAAAATATTGTTTTGTAAGGTAATGGTGTATACAGGTGTCAACAAATCAAATAGCAGGTACTTGTCATCTTCCATGGCTAACTAACTTTTAGAGCGGTTCCGAGAGTTTTTAGGACTGCACTTGTAACAAGCACTTATTGGTGACACTCCTCCCAACCATTTACTTTCCACAAACCATGGCTAACCGAATCCTCGGGTGCCCACCAACATTCACCATGGAGGAGTGTCTATTTATTTATTTATAGGGTGGACTAACCAGCTCTTTAATGCAAAATAAAAGGTGGAGAAGCAGATGAAGCTGCCAATCCTTGTAAATTAATTAGCATGGAAGATGACAAATCTCACTACTACGTCCTTATGAGCTTTTCAAGTAGTGACACAAAAAGGAAATGTAACAGTTTTGAGTAGTTAGTAGATAGCACATGAAGAAATTTACTTGGAATGGTGAAAACACCACATAATAGGTAGGTATGGTGGACACAGGTGGCATGGATTTGGCTCAAGGTTTTGGATGTACAAGAAGCATTCCCTCTTAGTACAGAGTTTAGGCTAGCAAGGTTATTATAAGCAAACATCATTATCAACTGGAATAGCAAGAGTGTACATAAAACACAAGGTTTGACGAACCATAGACTCCCACTGTCTTCCTTGTTAACACATAGCCTTCATCCAAAAATTATCTAGACTACTATGGACTTCCAATTATGCAACAGATTATTATAGCAGAAAATCCTTATAGTAGTTCTTCATTAATAGCCATTACTTACATGATGCACAAGCTTAAACATTAATTACTTGACAGCTCAAAACAATTGGCAAGCATCAAATTACTCAAGACAACGATCTAAAAAGATTCATGTAAGCATTTTATACCACTACCACATGCATAGCATTTTTCTGGTCCAACCAAACACCAATCAACTTATTTGACAACTCTCCAAACAGATATAAGTGAAGCAAGAGAGTACTTTCTTCAAAAGAAACTGAAAGCTCTAACAAGAGATATGAAAAACTGAGAGCTAACAGCAATAACAGCAACTAGACAGGAATACTCAACAAGTATAAGTGAAGCACAAGAGTATTCTAATGAAAAAGTGGAGCGTGTCTCTCTCCCAAACATGAATACTAGGATCCAACAAGTATAGCACAGCAAACAAAACAAAACAAACTGAAAACAAAAACACACTGACGCTCCAAGGAAGAGTACACTAGCATGAAGCAATAAAAATATAGCACCATTAGAGATGACCTGATAATTTGTAGATGAAGAAGGGGATGCCTTGGGCATCCCCAAGCTTAGATGCTTGAGTCTTCTTGAAATATGCTGGGGAGGTAAGCCTCCCCAAGCTTAAGCTCTTCACTCTTCTTGATCATGTAATATCATTCTCCTCTATCAACACTTGAAAACTTCCTTCACACCAAAACTTAACAGCTTTTCTCATTAGCAGGTTAGTGCACTAAAAGATAATACTTCAAAGTTCTAGCAAAGACAAAACTCACAAGCCAACTATTTTAAACATTAGCCACTGTTACTAGGCTCAAGTGGGCACTTTTACACGAAAAGAAACCACTTAAAAACTTGTAAAAGAGAGAATGCAAAATAAAAGACAGAATCTGTCAAACCAGAACAGTCTGTAATGACGAATTTTTTCGAGGCACTTACGATGCTCAGATGAAAAACTTTTGAAATAATGAAAGTTGCGTAACATCATCAGGAACATGCACAAAAAGTTTCAGCATTTTTCGATTTTTTCTGATTTTCTACTGAATTAAACGGTGACGAACAGCAATCTGTCCCAATGCAGTCCCGAAAATAAAAACCAACTTTGCATTAGTAACTCTCCTTGGCACAACAAAACAGCAAATAAAAGATACAAAGGAGTTGCTACAGAGGTAAACAAGCATCCTTGACTCAAGAAAACAAAAATAAAACAGCAAATAAAAACATGGGTTATCTCCCAGAAGTGCTTTTCTTTAATGCCTTTGAGCTAGGCATGAAGAGATGCATCAAGTATTGTCAAGACCAGAAAATCCAAAACCATAATTTGTCTTGACACTAGTATCATGTGAGTATTTCATCTTCTTCCTAGGGAAGTGTTCCATACCTTTCTTGAGTGGGAATTGAAATTTTATATTCCCCTCTCTCATATCAATAACAGCACCAACAGTTCTCAGAAAAGGTCTTCCCAAAACAATAGGACAAGAAGGATTGCATTCAATATCCAAAACCACAAAATCAACAGGGACAAGATTGTTATTAACCATTATCAAAACATCATCAACTTTTCCTAAAGGTTTCTTCATAGAAGAATCAGCAAAGTGAACATCCAAATGACATTTTTCCAAAGGTGCAAGCTTGAGAATATCATATAAATTTTTAGGCATAACCGAAATACAAGAACCAAGGTCACACAAAGCATTGCATTCAAACTCACTCAGTTTCATTTTAATAACAGGTTCCCAATTATCATCTAACTTCCTAGGGATAGAAGCTTCAAGTTTTAATTTTTCTTCCCTAGCATGCATGAGAGCTTTGATAATATGTTCAGTAAAAGCCATATTTATTTTACTAGCATTAGGACTCTTAGCTAGCTTTTGCAAGAACATGATGACTTCAGTTATGTTACAATTTTCGAAATTGAAGTTGTTGTCATAAAAAACAATGGAGCAATTATCACCAACACCTCTAAAAATTTCAGCACTTTTACTAGGAACAAAAGTAGTGCTATCAGGCAATTTAAACTTTTTGTAGAGGTAGTAGAGACATTTCCAACACTTATTATCTTTTCACTAACAGTAGGGGGCGCATTAGCATGTGAGGCATCATTTGTTTCATTAGTAAAAATAGTGCAAACTCTAACAACACTATTTTGTTCAGCAATTTCAGCTTCTCTTTCTTCTCTCTCCCATCTTTCATGAAGTTCAGCAAGCATCCTAATGTTATTATCAATTTTAATTTGGATAGCATTGAGTGTTTTACTCTCTCTAATATCACTAGGAATAGCTTTTATTTTCAGCATTTCAACATCATGAGCAAGACTATCAACTTTAGCAGCAAGAGTATCAATTTTTCCTAGCTTTTCCTCAACAGTTTTATTAAAAGTAGTTTGTGTGCTAATAAAATCCTTAAGCATGACTTCAAGATCAGAGGGCACACTTCTATTGTTACTGTAGGAATTGCCATAAGAATTACCATAAGAGTTGCTACCATTAGCAGGATATGGCCTATAATTGTTGCTACCAAAATTATTCCTATAGCATTGTTGTTGAAGTTGTTATTTTTAATGAAGTTTACATCAACATTTTTCTCATCATGAGCAACCAAAGAAGCAAGAGGAATATTATTTGGATCCACAACACCATGTCCATTCGAAAGCATAGTCATAATAGCATCAACTTTATCACTCAAGGAGGAAATTTCCTCAACAGAATTTACCTTCTTACCAGTTGGAGCCCTTTCAGTGTGCCATTCAGAATAATTTACCATCATATCATCAAGAAGCTTTGTAGCAGCACCCAAAGTGATGGACATAAAGGTCCCTCCAGCAGCCGAGTCCAATAATTCCTTGAGAAAAATTTAGTCCTGCATAAAAGGTTTGGATGATCATCCAAGTAGTCAGTCCATGAGTGGGGCAATTTTTAACCAAAGACTTCATTCTTTCCCAAGCTTGGGCAACATGCTCATTATCAAGTTGCCTAAAGTTCATAATACCACTTCTTAAGAGATAATTTTAGCAGGAGGATAATATTTTCCAATGAAAGCATCTTTGCATTTAGTCCAGGAATCAATACTATTTCTAGGCAAAGATAGCAACCAATCTTTAGCTCTTCCTCTTAAAGAGAAAGGAAACAATTTCAGCTTAATAATATCACTCTCTACCTCCTTATACTTTTGCATATCACAAAGTTCAACAAAGTTGTTTAAGTGGGCAGCAGCATCATCAGTACTAACACCAGAAAATTGCTCTTTCATAACCAGATTTAACAGTGCAGGCTTAATCTCATAAAATTCTGCTTTAGAAGCAGGTGGAGCAATGGGTGTACAGATAAAATCATTGTTGTTTGTGCTAGTAAAGTCACACAACTTAGTATTTTCAGGATTACTCATTTTAGCAAGCTAAAACAAGCAACAGGGCAACTCGAAATTAAAAACTAGATGCAGGAATTTAATTTTTTTGGGTTTTTGATTTTTAACAGCAAGCAAAACAAAACTAAAACAAGACAAAAACAAAGTAAAGAGATTGGAACTGAGAGACTCCCCTTTCCAATAGCCTCCAAGTCCCCGGCAACGGCGCCAGAAAACAGCTGGTTGACGGGAGATTTGGGATAGTTGATGTTTCTTCCCCGGCAACGGCGCCAGAAAACAGCTTGATGGCTACGTGTTGGTGAACCCCAAGAGGAAGGTTATGATGTAGACAGCAGAAGTTTTCCCTTGAGAAATCTACCCAAGGTTATCAATCCAGTAGGACTTGACGATCTATCGGAAGGTTGTTGATGTTGACTCCCCCTGGCGCTAGGGAGCTTGCACCAACGTGGAATCTGCACAGACACAAACCAGAACTTTGCCCAACACGAAACAGAGAGGTTGTCAATCTCTCCGGTCTTGCAGAAACAAAGAGTTAAACGTATGGTGTGGAAAACAGCAGGAAAAAAGCAAGTAACAGGAAACAGATGATTGCAGCAGGTTGTGTAAACAGTATGAGGAAATTGGACCAGGGTCCACAGTTCACTAGTGGTGTCTCTCTCAGAACAGATAACTAGCATGTTGGGTAAACAAATTACAGCTGGGCAATTGACAAATAGAGAGGGCATAACAATGCAATACATGCCAAGATGTCTACTATGAAATCTAGTTGGGCATTACAACAAAGTACATAGACCGTTATTCCAACAGCATCTATGCCTAAATAATCCACCTTCAAGGCAGCATCCGCATCCTATTCAGTATTAAGTTGCTAACAACAGATTATTGCATGAAGTAAAGTGTGTAATGTAATCAATACAAGTGCCCTTGGACACTGCACCAATGTTTTATCCCTAGTAGCAACAGCACATCTACCATCTTAGACCTTTCTGTCACTGATCCAGATATCTAGAGACTGAACCCACTATCGAGCATAAATACCCCCTCTTGGAGTCACAAGCATCTACTTGGCCAAAGCATCTACTAGCAACGGAGAGCATGCAAGATCAAGAGCACATAGATAAACAACTTGAATAAACATGGTATCAATATTCATCGGATCCCAGCAAACACAACATCTAGCATTACAATAAGATGATCTTGATCATGTTAGGCAGCTCACAAGATCTAAACATGGAGGCACAAGGTAGAGAGACAACCATCTAGCTACTGCTATGGACCCGTAGTCCAGGGGTGGACTACTCACGCATCACTCCGGAGGCAGGCATGGTGATGTAGAGCCCTCCGGTGATGATCTCCCCTCCGGCAGGGTGCCGGGAAGAGCTTCAGAACTCCTCCGATCTGAGATTGACGATGACGGCCGCGACGGAACTTTTCGTGGAATATGATCGACCGTAATAGGGTTTTCGCGTCGCGGAGAATATATAGGCGAAGAGGCGGCGTCGGTGGCCGAGGGGGGCCACCACGCCATAGGGGGCGCGGGCCCACCCTGGGCCGCGCCCTAGTGTGGCGTGGCCCCCTGGTGGGTCTGCTCCGACTCCCCTTTGGACTCCGTGATCTCCTCGTGATATTATTGACGATGTCTTTTGTTTCGTCCAATTCCGAGAATATTTCCTTAATAGATTTTCTGAAACCAAAAACAGCAGAAAACAGGGAACTGGCACTGTGGCATCTTGTTAATAGGTTAGTCCCAGAAAATGCATAAAAATATATAAAGTATAACCAAAACATGTAGCAATTGATATAATATCAGCATGGAACATCAAAATTTATAGATACGTTTGAGACGTATCGCAGTGATATTTGCTTGTGACAAGTTTAGACCTTATATTATTGATTCCAAAGTCACAGTACATTCTGATCATTCTGCTATTAAATATTTAATGAATATGAAAGATGCTAAGCCTAGACTAATAAGATGGGTATTTTTATCGCAAGAATTCGATTTACACGCTGTTGATAGGAAAGGGGAAGATAATCAAGTAGCTAATCATCTCTTTAGAATGGAAAATATACTTGATGATCATATTCCTATTAATGATAGTTTTGCTAATGAACAACTTGCAAACATTAATGTTTCTAGTGCTAAAGTTGCATCTCCATGGTTTGCCAATTATGCAAATTTTATTGTTGGTAAAGTTTTACCTCCACACTTCACTACTCAACAAAGAAAGAAATTCTTTTATGATCTTAGACATTATTTCTGAGATGATCCTTTTCTTTATAAGAAGAGTGTGGATGGTATTATTAGACGTTGTGTACCTGAGTATGAACAACAGGCTATTATAAGAGATTGTCATGACAGTCCCTATGGAGGACATCATGCAGGAGATCATACAGGTGCAAAGGTATTACAGTCTGGTTTTTATTGGCCTACTTTATTTAAGGATTGTGCTGAATATGTTAAATCTTGTGATAAATGTCAAAGAGTAGGAAATATTGGTAGGAGAAATGAAATGCCTATGAACTATTCCTTACCACTTGAACCATTTGATGTGTGGGGTTTTGACTTTATGGGACCCTTCCCCGAATCAAAGACAAAGCATACTCATATTTTGGTTGCAGTGGATTATGTTACAAAGTGGGTGGAACCAATTCCAACCAAAAGTGCAGATCATGCCACGGCAATGAAGATGCTTCAGGACATCATTTTCCCCAGGTTTGGTGTTCCTAGGTTTTTAATTACTGATGGTGGTTCTCATTTCTTACATGGTATTATCCGGAAAACTTTGGCAAAATATGATGTTAACCATAGAATTGCATCACCTTATCATACCCAAACTAGTGGACAAGTTGAATTAAGTAATAGGGAAATTAAACTCATTTTGGAAAAGACAGCGAATAAGTCTAGGTCTGATTGGCCACTTAAAATTAACGATGCATTATGGGCTTATAGAACTGCTTTTAAAAATCCTATGGGAATGTCTCCTTATAAAATGGTTTATGGAAAAGCTTGTCATCTACCTGTTGAATTAGAACATAAAGCTAGATGGGCTATTAAACAATTGAACTTTTATTTTAAAACTGCTGGAGAGAAGAGAATTCTTGATTTAAACCTACTAGATGAATGGAGAAATGAAGCTTATGAAAGTGTCAGGATGTTTAAAGAAAAAGTTAAGATTTGGCATGACAAGAAAATTAAAAAGAAAGAATTCAAAGTAGGTGATCAAGTGCTATTATACAACTCTCGTTTCAAGTTTTCTGCAGGTAAGTTAGCTTCAAAGTGGCAGGGACCATTAGTGATACAGGAAGTATACCGTTCAGGAGCTGTCCGTCTTCATGGTGATATGAAAGGTAAACCTCATGTGGTTAATGGACAACGCCTTAAACATTATATTGCAGGAAAAAGCTTCATTGGAAAGGTGGAGGAATTCATTTACAGACACCGGAGGAGGTAATTGCAAAGAAGTTTGCAGTTTCAGAAATCTAAAATCAATAAAGGTAACTTTTACTCTGGAAAGTTTCTCGGAATTGCGTAATATTTTACAGACATCATTTTTTATGGAAATTAACGTGTGGGACAAGAAAACTGGACGTGACGGAGCTTCGAGAAGGAAAAGAGGGGGTCCCACGCGGCCAGATTCCCTAACCGCGTGGGCCCACTCCTTTTTCCCCTCGTAGTCCCGATTCGTCCCTTTTTTACTCTGACTCTTCGTCTTGCCCTAAAAACCGTCAATATATACCCCGTTTCGTCAATCTAATCTCGTACCGAGAGCTTTCGAGCGTTCTTTGCTTTTGTTGTTTCTGTCTGTCAGGTTTTAGCCATGTCTAGCCCCGGTCCGATCATGAGGGGGAGAGCTTCCCCAAGGGAGGTGTTGTGAACCGCTACCTCAACTCCGTGATGGCACCAATGAAGACCTTGTCCTTCAAGGAGGGCGCGATGCTCATAGAGGTGGTGAAGGCTCCCAAGATCATTGGCATGGTGGAGGAGAGGCTGGAGGACCTGGAACAGAAGATCTTCAGAGGGTTGAAGAGTACAAGGAGAGGCTGGAGGACTTGGAGAAGAGGTATCTACATGTCACATCTGAGTTGGACAAGCATCAAGCTCTACTGTGGGATGTGGAAAATCAATACTGTGAGTATGAAGAGCGCTTCAAGAAGATTGCAGCAGCTGCTACCCTCAGGTATAATGATCCACCTAACTCCTTCTACAATGGGAGGCCTTTCCCATGGAAGAGGGCTGAATGGGAGGAAGAATATGAGAAAGAAGAGGCTGCAGCAGAGAAAGCACTGGCAGAACGTCAAGCTTGGGGAGTTCCACCTAGTCTTTATCTTTGCTAGTTTATCATATCTATCTAGTCATGGTATGTTTTGCTTTTATCATTTAGTTATCAATCTCTTTTAGGCTTGTGTGAGCTCATGGAGCATTATCATGTATCCCTATCTTATGGTTTATCAATGAATATTAAAGTATGGTGTCATCCATGATTATCTTGTTTAGAGATTTATGGGTAACACTCATGCAAATGAGCGTGGTTTATTTTAGAGGTTTCAGTCACATCTTGCCTTGAATTTAATTAACTTGAGTATGTTGGACAATTGTAGAATCTAGCTCAATATAAATAAGAAAAGAGTGAGTCATTATGACTTGAGAATTAATAAGTTTAAGGTTGAGATATAGTCTTGTAGCATAAAAAGTTGGGAATAGTTAATGAAAAGGATATGAAACACTCTTGTTAGAATCTAGTATCTTTTGAGCAAATTAAAGATCATGGATGTGTCAATACTTATGCTTTTGTAAAGTGTATGAAAGGAAGGCACCCGAGGATCCGGCTAGCCATGGAAACTGTGAGATAAAGGTTGTTTGAGCATAATAACTTGATTGAAACATCCATGACTAAAGTTTGCACTAGTTACTAGTGAAGCAAGGGTGCAAATAATTTTATATCTGTCTTTTCATTTGTCTTCTTTAACTTGTTATCCCATGAGAGTTTATCTTGTCTTTAAACTTCAGTAAAGTATTAAACATTATGATGCTACCATAAGAGCAAAAGCATGTTAAAAATAGTGTGATTCAATTGTCCAACATACAATGGTTATTTGCTTTCAAAGTGTAAGGGGTGATTGCTAGAGCTTCTACTTATGATGCCCTTATGTGTATGAGTTTTAATTCATTAATCTTACATTGCAATTGAATATGATGATGATACAATGCTCGTATTTATTTATCAACCATAAGTCCATTGATGCATGTAATGATCTATGTCCTTACTTACTTGAGGACAAGTAAAGGTTTAAGCTTGGGGGAGTTGATACGTGCATTTTATATCATCATCTATACCACTTATACCACCATATTAGGATGTTATTTGCATGATTATATCATTGTTTTTACATGTTTTAGATGATTTAGGGGACTTTCCTACAAAGTCCCTATTTTTAGTATTTAATTTCTGGGAGGCAGAAAACCTCCTTTTTCGTGTTTTTATTGTTTCAGGAGCTACGAAGGCCCAATTAATAAAAGGAAAATTGCACAGCTGGTTTTTCTTCGGGAGAACACCAGAGGGAAGAAGAAGCAAGCAAGGAAGGCCACGAGGCCCAAAATAGGTGGGCCCACGCGGCCAGATTCCCTGACCGCGTGGGACCCACCAAAAGGAGCCTCGGGCACTTCCTCGCCTGGGGCTTTTTAACGAGGTCTCCGTCTCGCCCGAAAAGTAACGCCCTAATTTTTCCAAGTCCATCCAAGGCCGCGGCGGCGGCGGAACTCCTGATTCCCTCCGAGGGGATCAGATCCTGCTGCTCCGGAGCTCCGGAGAAGGAGGAAATCATCGTCATCGTCATCACCTCTCCTCCTTGGCGTGAGAGGAGGCCTCTACACCATCACCATCACCAAGACCAGCATCATCTCCATCATCATCTCCGTGATCCACTCCGTTCCCCTCGTAGTTTGAGAGTTGCTATACCATAGATACCTGAATCATGCTCCTATTCATGTTTGTGATTGAGTACTTGTCACTATTTGTTGGTGGAGTTATACTTTCAAATTGTGTTGTACCATTTATGCCACTGATCATCACCATGTTTGCACGTTGTGAGTAGTTCCCGTATGTTCCTGAGGGCATAGGATGAATTGGCAATGATTTATATATGACATGTGTTGGTATTTTGTCTAGTGTTTATCTTTTTGTGTGATTCTATGATGGTGTTGTGCGAACGTCGACTGCATAACACTTCACCTATATGGGCTCACAGGAGAACACCGTAGTGTAATGGCGTGAGGGAGACTTGGGAGGACACGAAAACCTGAGACCGAATCATTAAGTTACTTTACGGGGTATTAGTATCGGAGACCTAGAGCGTAATGCTATGGTGGGATTGTATATCTTAATAATTCTTGTGCTGTCATTTAATTGGCCACATGATCCATCATAAGGGGTTTAGTCTAATTATTTAGCTGTACCTAATAATAGCTCCGTCCGAAGAAGATTAAAACTAGACAAGATATTCAACGTGTTGTTTAATAAATCTATATGCCTAGCAATATCCATGCCACCCTCGGGAACGTTTTCCACATATAAGTTAACACATCACTTGAGCTTGTCCTCTTACACATAGAGGATTGGGCTTTCTCCCTCTTTGAGAGCTTTTACTTGTTACCATTTACCTGCTGCATTGTCACTGTCTTGCAATCATACAATCGAAAATATCAAAAACACTTACATATTTTATTGTCTATTTATCATTTCTAATAACCAATACCTTCAGCTCCTCGTGGGTTCGACAACCTTTTCTATTCGAAAGGTACTACAATTGATCTCCTACACTTGGTAGTCATCAGCTGTCGAAGCAGACCATTCACCATATCAAGATTCAGATTTAGAACTTGATCAAATTTGATAACAAAAATTAAATATGCTAACCACGTCACATAACCAATGAATCTTCGCTGGGTGTCTCAGCCTCCAAAACCTTCGGTGCGAATGGGCATAAGCCCACATAAACACTTCCTCTTCTTTTCGTTTTTTGGGAACTTCCTCTTCTTTTCGTGATTCCAACCTTCTCTTTGGATTGTTTCTCTCACCGGGCAACACGGACGAAATCAACCGGTAAAAAGTCCCCAAGGACAGCCCCGATTCTCAATCTCTAAACAACCTTACTCTTAGTATTGTTTCTCTCACCGGGCAATCCAACCGGTCCAATATAGCCTCCTAAAGAGGAATGATTGGCAAGTAGTCTCAACTACAAGAAGAGTGTCTTGAATCCACACGGGGAGGTCTTGATTCATCTCCACATGGGGATGCCTTGATTCATCTCCATAGGAGGCAACACCATCATCGGTGAGAAAGGAGCTAAGCTCAACTCAAGTCTAATCTCAGTCTAATCCTAACCCTAGGCAGAGGAAGGCTATATATAGTCTAGTGGACGAAGAGGTAAGTTGATGGGGCGTTACATGGGCCTCAGCCCGAATTCCTGGGAGCTGCAACGGTAGTACCGCTCCTGGGCAGGGGTGGTAGTACCGCTGGCAACTGGCGGTAGTACTGCTGTACTCACGAAGTGAGTTCCTTCAGCGGCTGGCGGTAGAACGAGGCGGGTACCGGCAGGTACCGAACGCGACATCAGAGAGGTTTTTGGGCTTGCCGGTAGCTCCAGCGGTAGCCCGAGCGGTAGTACCGGTTCCTGAAGGTGGCGGTAGTACCGCTGGCGCGGCGGTAGTACTGCCGCCTGGAGCTTCAGCTTCTTCAGGTTGATCGTCTGGTCCGTGGCGGTAGTACCGACGTCTCTGGCGGTAGTACCACTGTTCAGCTTCCTCTTGGCTCATTTCTTGGCCATCTTCTGCACTTGCTTGGTGATCTTCATTATGGTTGTTCCTGAGTATGCACAAGGTATCCGAATGAAATAACAAACCATTCAAGGGAGTATCGAGATCACACATAGATAGGAGCGAATTCACCTTATTATGGAGAGATTTGACTCTTACTCTTGTCATTGGACCGCTTGTTGTAGCAGCCGTAGGTTGGGCTACATCATAGACGCCTTGGGACTTCGCTCTCGGCCATGTCCATTACCCTCTACAAACCATCCCATAATATAGTGATCAATGGAAACAAAACACAACTGTTGAACGACCAGTTAACTATTTTTTTTTTGGACAAATACCCAATTCAGCTAAAACACGACCTTCTTCTTGTGCTCTTGCTACTCAAGAAATCTCTTTAGAAAAACACTGAACCGGGACCAGGTTATCCTCACATTGCAAACCATAGTACTGTAAAAAATTGATATGTATCATATGAAGCTTGAGTCGCTCGATCTTCTATGTAGCGGCCGAAGTCATCGACGACCTCTATTCCTCATGGCGAGCAAAACAACTTATGAGGCGACATGAGAACAAGCAAGAAATGGGATGAGAATGGAAACAAAGTGCGAGGCGTAAACACTGGCAAGTGGGTTTTCGCGTGACATATTCCCTATCAAATGAGCTAGTGGGTTGTAAACAGGCACAAATAGTTATGTGGAAAAATACCGAACGTTGTATTTTTCTTAAAGCTTTTTCTTATTGAAAAGGAGGAAACCCATGTGTTTTTTTAAAGCAACATCCCAATAGTTGTTGGTCTGCGATATTCACTTTATTTTCCAATTTCTAGAATTATTTATCATGCCTTCTTAATTGCCTTTTATTTAATTACCCGCTCTCAATCTTCTCTAAATTTCATGGTTTTACTTGGGGTTTCCTAGTAATTCTTTCTTCTTCATTTTGTCCAGTCGCAGACATAGGTAACTTCTTGGTGGTAACTGCGACCACGGGTTGTTCTCCACAGACAAGTAATTTTGAATCAAGGAGAAAATCTATAATTCTTTAAGGTTAGCTGTGGCACTTAAACTATCAAAATCAAACAGTTGATCCCTTTGTCTCGATAACAGATACAATCGGTCTCATATAGTCATGAGAACTTGCCTGTGGCAAGATGGTTAGGAGAGTGGTTGTACCCTCAGTCCACCAGAGTTCAAACCCCATGTTTGACGTTGGTGTTTCTCATTGAAGACGGAATATTTTTCAGTGCGAGGCGACGTTCCCGTCGACAGCGAGGCCACGTATACGTGAGTGTTTACGTTGTACTGTGTTTCGCAAAAAAAAATCTCATATAATCATAGCGGTTTGACCATTAACGTGATGGTCCTAGGTGTAGCCTCAGCTGGATAAAAAAAAGGAATCACTTAGCGACCGACCCTTTTAATTGCCTCGTCAGTCAGGTTTCCTTCCTCACGAAGGATCGATCTATGCTCTCTTTGTACGGCCAACTATACACGTAGGCACGCAACTCGTTAACTAGGGGGTGACTTGGCTGGCTAAACAAGCGCTAACCCTGGAATGTACTCCATCGCCAATATCGGCTGTGCCAATTCCACAATTCTGACCGGCAAGCCAGCGCGAGCGGCGATTTTGGATTTGAACGCAGAGCGTGTTACCAGGCTAAGTATACATGTTACGATCCCGATCTAAAAACAACCCCATTCAATACAATCGTCTCGTTTTCTCATGGAGTTTTTGGGACTGAGAGCATATCCACTCGCATCTCCAATGGCCTTTTATTGGGTTATTGGACGTACCAATATAAAACACGTCCAGCTGCATCCATGTCCAACGTGACTCAGTAATTCGTCCGTCTAACGGGACAATCCCGTTTCATAGGAGTTGCTTGATAGTATCGGACAAAGTCGTGGATAGGCAGGCCCGCTTTGTTATAGACACAACCAAACCCTTTTCCCCTCCTTCTCTCCCCCAATTTATTTCTCCATTTGTTGTCGCTAATTTTGAATACCCATTGACAAACCTCTGGGCCTGCCGCTGGCTAACAGGACGATCCCGTTCCACAGGAGTCGCTTGGTAGTATCAGACAAAGGCCTGGACAGGTGGGCCCACTCTATTATAGATACAACTAAAATCTTTTCCTCTCCTTCTCTCCCCTCCGAGTTCATTTTTTCACATGTTGTCGCCGTTATTTGGCCACCGCGTCCCCAGGATCTCTTCTAGGCCGCGCCGGCGCGATATAAGAGCTCCCAGTAAGTACATGCTGCCTTCTGCTCGCCTCGGCTCCTTGGGCCAGGGATTAGGAGTAGCGTGTGTTGGCCCTCTAGTACCACACTCCCCTTTGAAAAGGTGGCACATGCACTGTGGTATCATTGATCACCTTGGTTGTAGTTGCAGGAGGAGTAGTCGTGGCCAGGTCACAGGTCGTGACATTCTCTGAGAAAATTGCAAAAAAAAAAAACCATAATGTGGAGCAATGTAGCAAAAAACCACTAAGTTTTTTCTGCAAAAAACCATTAATTCAGAGTGACATGATACCGCCGACCGATGGAGTTCACTACACCATTTGGACGGACTGTGAAAACAAACATGGGCCCGCCAATGGATGTGGGGACCACTCGTCAGTTCTGTCTTCGTCCTCCCGATCACCTTTGACATTCATTCTAAAAAAATATGACTTTTACAATCCTTCTAGAGCTCTTTTTTTGAATTTCCACGCACGAAGAATAAATTGAAGTATTTGGTTGCTCAATAATATCCTAATTATACTTCTTTTGAGGTGATTTGATTTTGATTTCACTGTTTTTTAGGCCTAAAGTTTCCCCTATTCACGTCAGCCAAACACCTATAAGTGTTAGAAACTAGTTTACTTCTCAATGCTCCATTTGCACATGCATTTTTTAATCATATTTCTTCCTTTTATGTTCCACAATGGTAATGAGGATATAACTAACATATGAAAATGCCACTCTCCTTCATTACTTGGAAACTGGTTCTCGAAAACCTTCTCTCTCTTGTTTTGGCTATTCCGTCCAATCGAATTCACGCATAGCGAAATATCCTCTTGTTTATGCGCTAACTGAGACCAAAATGAACCTTTGCTTGGCACAAGTCTTTCTTGACATTTTTACAAACCGCTAGTACAATATTCTGTTGTCGGCAACGGATAATAAACATGTTAAATGCCTATCAATTTGACACTGTTCTTTAATATAAAAACATGATATCGCTTGGCATGGAAAGATCGACTAGTCCTATGATTACGTTTCCAGCGTGTGAACTACAATAATATCAGCTAAAGCAAACCCTCGGTGGTCCAGCCTAACACAAAATAAAAATAAAAATAACACGAAAACAATTCATGCTAGTCAAACTCAAACAGCCTGCTGCTCCTTCAGGCCCCACCTCTCCTTGCAAAGCAAAGCTCCAAAAAGCAAAACGCTCTGCTGCGTGTAGCAAGCGCCTGTGTGCGCGGAGCAAATACGTCTCTGCGCAAATCATGTGCAGTTGGTCTGAGAAAGAGAAGGGGAGAAACTTCGCCACGTTTACGCTCACGGTTCCCTCGCCCCGCTCATGACGTACAACTGGCTGACATGTGGGGCACGATATATGTGGGCCCCGGAAGTCAGCTACTGGTTCAAAGGTGTAGACATACAAGGTTTATCTTGAAAAGACATCTCTTACATGCGGGCCCAGAAGTACCCAAGCTGGCCCACAGTCGCGCAACCGGCGTGCGCGCAGTCTCGAATCTTCCCCTCGAAGCACCGGCCATTCACACCCACCAACATCGACGCCACTGAAATCCGGGCCCCACCGGACCTGGACATCACGCCGTGTGCACCCTCCGCGTGCGCGTAGCGACGAGCCGACCTCCCCTCTCCCGGTACCGCGTCCCCACCACCCAGCCAATCACGCGCGTCCACCTGTGCCGCTCCGCCATTGGATCCAGATCCGACGGTCAGGAGCGCCCCAACGGGGCCCGCGCCACCGGTCAAGGGCGGTCAGAGCGGACCGGGCGACCGGCTGGCCCCGGTCACCCCCGAGAATCTATTTAATCCGGCCCGCCTCGCTCGCTCGCCGGCGACGCCGCCGCCTACACACAAGCACGAGAAAGAGGGAGGAGAAGAAGAAATAAAAGTGCTAGACAAATAATATAGTAGAATAAAAATCCGAAGCACGAGACGGAGAGGGAGCGACCCGAACTAGCGAGGGGATTGAGGCGCGTGGAGCGAGCGAGCGAGCTCTCGAGGTGAGGATTTCTGTCCGTACCGCACGCTGTTCATGTGTAGATAGATTGGTTTGATTCCTCGGAAGCCTCCGCGGAGCAATCTTCTCTCTGTGTGGGATTATCTTGCGGGGATTCGCGTTTGGGTCTGCGATGTGGGGGAACAGGGGGGTAAGGGTGCCCGATTGCCTCAATGCGGCTCTCGAATTTGGGGGGAGGAAATTCAGTTCTCGCGGTAGAAATCTGTAGCACCGGAGGAGTCTAAACGGTTCGTGTTCTTGCTGGATCTTGAGGGGAGTCTAAGTATGACCAGCTAAGGGGCGTCTGAACGTTTCGTCTTGCTGCCTTGCTGGGGGATTAGATTCTCTTGTGATTTTTATCTTCCCCTATAAATCTTGCAGTTCTTCTCTTTGTTTTCTTGTTCTGGCCGTTGGTTTCGGTTGGCCCGGAGCTTGTACTGTGGACTGGTATGGAGTTAGCTACAGGTTGATTCTGGGATGGTACGGAGTAGGAGACAATGCCGCTCTCTGCTGATTAGGTTGATCTGCTTGTGATTTTGTGAGCACATTTAGCCCGGTGCTTTGTGACTGAATTCCGTTTAAGATGAACCAGTTAACCCAGTACTCAGGCAGTTCCGAAAGAGCGAAATTGATTTTGACTTGAACTATTTAACTGCACATCATAAGTGCTGCCTGTATGATGAACCATCAGGAAAAAAAATTATCACCCGTAAGTCCAAATGGTTACTGCAGAGCATTTTGCCCCCTTCCGTGATTCTTTGTCTGTAGTTCAAAGTCCCATGTGACTGTCATCCACCTTAAATAATATGTATTGAAGTATAAAATATTTCTATTTTGTGTTTCTTTGATTCTTGGTGAGGTAATTGTATTTGTTCCTTAGATTGACCTTCTCTCCCAATCCATTTGGGCGAGAGTAGTACTAGGAGGGTGACCTCCTGGAAAGTCGTCTTTCATATCTAGCCTACCCCAACTTGTTTGGGACAAAAGGCTTAGGAGGAGAAGAAGAAGGCAGTTTGTCCAGTTTATACATCGTGTTCTGTTTTACTTAGGTGGGTGAACCAGTTATTATTCTATCAGGGTTTCTTGTTGTAGTTGTACTTGTACCCCTGGATAGTCCATGCAAAGTGGCAGGTGATCAAGCCAGATCTTATTTATCAAATTGAATTGTGTGGGTTTTTATTCTTCTGATTTTCTTTTGCCTTTGTTGTCTACTTTTTGGTTTGTGATTTGTTGCGAGCTTGCATAAGAAGTCACTTTGCAGAACTTATCAGCTCCATATTCTTGCTCTTTCTTTTTGTCAGGATGAACAGCAAGCAGAACTCTCTTTGTGCATTGCTGGGTTTTGGTGTATCTATGTGCTAGTTTGTAATTCAAATGGATTATTTTGTCTTTTCTCTTGCCTTGTTTCCTGTCTATTTCTGTTCTTTTGGATTTTGTTGACATAGATCAGATAACTTGAATTCCTTTTGGAAGTTCCAGTCAATGTATTTCACCGGTTAGATCAGTTCAACACTTGTTTTTTGATGTTCACAGTTTTGATCTCTAATGCCCTGAGGAAACTTAGTTTCGTGCTATATTTTAAACTTAAAAGTTAGTAACTTAGAATTAGGACATTTCTTGAAATCTTGTGGTGACTGTTTCCTTGATTGGCTTGCATGGCTTCAAAGTCTTACTGATTATTACACTTTGCAGTTGCCAGCTAAAATATCAGAAGATCCTTAGTAGTTTCCAGTGACGTTCTTTCCCTTCAAGCAAGATTCTTCAAGGTGATGGTTCAGTCTCAACCCTGCTGACCTCCATGTCCGGGGCCCCACGCTCCAATTCTGGACTTGTTCCCAGGGACATGAATGGTAGCCTTCCAGTTGGTACTACAAATTCCTCTGGGCCAAGCATTGGTGTTAGCTCTTTGGTGACGGATGGCAACTCATCACTTTCTGGAGGTGCCCAATTTCAGCAAAGTACGAGCATGAATGCTGATTCATTCATGCGCCTTCCTGCCTCCCCGATGTCGTTTTCATCCAATAACATCTCTGGCTCTTCAGTCATTGATGGCTCGATCATGCAGCAAAGTCCACCCCAAGAACAGATGCAGAAGCGGAGGTCATCAAGTGTAACATCACAACCTGTGATTGATGCTGCTGCCGCATTCCATGCTCAAAAGAAGCCAAGAGTTGATATTCGGCAAGATGATATCCTCCAACAGCAGTTGATTCAACAGCTGCTCCAAGGTCAGAGTTCTCTTCATCTCCAGGGCCAACATAACCCACAACTTCAAGCCTTGATCCGACAGCAGAAGTTGATGCAAATTCAGCAACAACAGCAGCATCAGTTGTCACAACAATTTCCTCAGCTTCAGCAATCTCAAGTTGCCATACCTCGGCAGCCACAGTTGAGGCCGCCGCTAGCACAGCCTGGATTGCAGCTAGCTGGACCTGTTAGGACTCCCGTCGAGAGCGGGCTTTGCTCTCGAAGGTTAATGCAGTATTTGTATCATAAGCGTTACAGGCCAGAGGTGAGTTTCTGCTTTTTTATGCATTTATTACAAGATACACACCACCGAAAGTACAATTTACTCAAATATTTTCTTGTAGAATAATCCCATAACATACTGGAGGAAGCTTATTGATGAATATTTTGCGCCAAGATCAAGAGAAAGATGGTGTGTATCAACATATGAAAAAAGAGGGAATACTTCAGTTGCTATTCCACAGACAGCTCAGGTTAGTTAACAGTTCATACCTGAAATCATGTTGACTAGGTAGATGTTCAAATTATATTGTACGCCATCTCCTTAAAGCTCTGCCATTATCATTCAGCACTGTTTCATTCAGCACTGTTTGATAATCAAATATTTATTGTCTTCGATGGCAGTGAGAATTACATCTGGTATGTGTAGCTTCTTGGGGAAATATTTTTTATTCTAGCCTACAATAGCGATTTTATTTGAAACCGTTCTGCAATGGCTATTCTGATTGTAAATATCTGTTTCATGTAATGAATCCATGGATAACTGATAAAGCTGATTCTTTGTATGCTCTCCATATCTGTTTCAAGGGTAATTATTCCTTGGTGTTGTATACGATCTCTGAAATTGTAGTCACAGTCCTACTTTATACTTGTCACAGGATACATGGCGTTGTGATATTTGTCATGCACATGCAGGAAAAGGATACGGTAAAATGTTATATCCTTTGTAGTTTGATTAATTCCCCATCAGGATTGTTAGAAGTTCAATGCTGTTTCATTTATGGTTATTTTGTTATTCTTCTATTTGGTAACCTCGGTATTCTTGTACATGTCTTGTGCTTTATAGAAGACAATCAACAATATTATTCTGTCAGATGAACGATTAAGTATCAAGAGTACAAAGAAAAATAGCTTAGAAGTTCGTAACTCTAAAGCATTACAGAACACCTTATCATAACAAATAGTAGATTGTCATGAATGAAAATTAGACTTTGGCATTGTATTTCTTATACAGCAAAGCTTTGGTTATGCTATTGTGTACTTCCTCCTGATTTTTGGATGAACACCTTGACCGTCTGTTTTATGGGCTCTTTCTTTTTTGCTTCTTCAGTGTGTTATTCTTATAAATAAAATTGAGTTTTTCTCTGTAATTTAATATCAATGTACATTTTGAGCTCACCCAGTTCCCCCCTTTCATCTCTTATCCATCATACAGAGGCTACCTGTGAAATACTTCCTAGACTATGTCAAATTAGATTTGACCATGGTGTTAAGGAAGAATATCTATTCCTTGACATGCCCAATGAATTCCGGTTGCCAAATGGGCTGCTGCTCCTGGAGCATACTAAAGTTGTTCTGAAGAGCATCTATGAACACCAGCATGTCACACACGAGGGGCAACTGAGAATAATATTTACTCCAGAACTAAAGGTATGTTCCTAGTTGTAGTAGTTTCCCAACCTTAGCACCTTCTTGGTATCCTTTGTGGGAGCATTTGTGGATATCTGGATGTTACAAACGGGGAGCAACTAAGAATCATTCTTATCTGCTGATTGTGTATGCAGATTATGTCCTGGGAGTTCTGTTCACGGCGGCATGACGAGTATATCACTCGCAAGTTTCTTACAGAACAGGTAGAGTTCTTAGACCTGTATGGGCTTCCTCTTCCAGTTCCTATTTGATTGACCTTTGGTTGAAAGGCTGCGTATGGTTGATAAGCTGTTGCCTACATATACACACTGTGCTTTGATGCCTAAGCATTACTGATCCTGGGTAATTGGTGCGTGAAACCAGTCCCTGTTCACTGTTTTTTTGTATATCGTCTATTTGCTGATCTGTGTACTGAACTAAAGTTACAGATAGAACGCAAACTACCAATAAGATTAAATCGTAGGTCATAATTCGACACAGTCATGTTTGCCACTGCACGTCCTTTCAATGTCGTTTGTGGACAAGTGGGTCCATGTCTCCATGATTTTCGTGATTTGGAAGTTACCTGTTTTCTGTCTACCACAATGTAAGATGTTTTAGGTGTTACACATGCATGTTTACATGCATACTAAAAAGAATGGACACATACACTAAAATGTGTCTAGATACATGTGTGTACATGTGAATGTGGAAAAAGTCTAAAACATCTTATATTTTGGAATGGAGGGAGTAGCATGCACGGGCATTCAACTAGTTCACCTGATTATAAATCTGAATATGTGCGATGTGCTTTAACTTTGGTACCCGTTACATTCTTCTTATGTGCTTTTGTTTTTTCAGGTAAGTAACATGCTGCAAGTTGCCCAGAATTATCAAGCTATTGCCAATAAAAATGGGCCTGCTGGGGCATCGAATGATGATGCACGAAACACTTGCAACATGTTAGTAAACCTAGTATGACAAAAATATGTATTGATTTCTCTAGAGCTGTCCTTCTGGTATTCTAATCAAAATGAGGCCATTCTCTTTTTGAACTTGTAGGTTTGTGTCAGCATCACGACAACTAGCTAAAAGTATAGATCACCACAGCTTAAACGAACACGGGCTTTCTAAAAGATATGTTCGCTGCTTGCAGGTAATTATAGTTTAGTCAGTAGTATTTACCTTTCCTCTCAGTATTATGTAGAAACTCCTCCAGGTATTTTCCTCATTTATTAAGGTGTGTCTTATAGCATTTATTCTGTTTATATGTGCATTATGGCATGTTGATTGCTTGTGTGCTCTTGGCAGATATCGGAGGTAGTGAATCACATGAAGGATCTAATCGAGTTCAGCCACAAGAACAAGCTTGGTCCTATAGGTATGACATGCACATTCACCAATAATCTAAGTGTCTACCTAGGTTCTTAATTAAGTTTTCCTAAAACCGTTTCTTCATGAGGAATGTTTTCTCATGAAAATTGCTTGTTATATTGTACTTCATAAGGCACACCTGCATGAGTAGGACTAGAAACTACATTTAAACTCTAGTTGGGCCAAACCCAGCCAGTGTCATGCAAAATTAGTCATGATGTCACTTTGGTTGTCACCTTTAACATGTGCAAATTGGTTGTGATGCAAACAAATAGTGCGGAGCTAAACATCGTGTATGCTGTCTTTAGTGCTTCATTATTTTTTTGCTGCAGATAACAGCAAATCATAACAACGTAAGAGAAACATTTGTGATGATAGCAACCCTGCTTTGCCCCATGGATCTGAGATGTGTAGTTTAATGTTTAATATGTTGCATGTTCATCTGCAGAGGGCCTGAAGAACTATCCCAAGCAAACTGGACCGAAGCTTATGGTCCAGAATATGCATGACACAAAAGGCGGCAAAACGGAAATGAGCCCCCATGTGAATAACGAGGTTCCAGGTGCTGGAGCAATTGGTAATAATCCCCAGAATCCGACAGGACAAAACAGTTACCAGCAAATGCTGAGAAGCTCAAGTGCAAATCAGGGTTTGATTCAGCAGGAGGCATCTCAGAATGCTGTGGCAATAAACAGTTACCAGAATATGCTTAGGACGTCAAGCGCAAATCAGGGTTTGCTCCAGCAGGAGGCATCTCAGAATGCTGCTGCGCTGAACAACTACCACAATATGCTTAGAGGATCAAGCGGGAACCAGAGTTTGCTTCAGCAGGAGGCATCGAGCATGTTCAAAGGTCCTACAGCAGTACACAATGGCATTCAGCTGGAAGCATCTAGATCGTTCCGTGCGGCTCAGCTTGGGCAATTCCAGCACCCCATGTCGTTCCAGCAAGCTATGCCCCAGCAGCAGCATAACAATTTCCAGGGCCTGGGTGCGAGCCCGCAATTCCAGCAGCATGTGATCCATCAGTTGATGCAGGAAGCCAAGAATACCAACAACCGCGGTATGGCGCAGCAGCAGCAACGTCCTAGCACTTCCAATGCAAACGGTGGTCTCACATCTGGAGCCGCGGTCACCAACAGTGCTGCTAGCGGAGAGCAGCAGGCCCATCACATGAATAACCCCGCGGCAAAGGGTGCCGCTCCAATGGGCATGACGGGGCCTAGCAATCTGATGAATAACAGCGGAGCTGGCATCGTCCAGCGAAGCAGCAGCTTCAAGTCAGTGAGCAGCAACCCGGCTGCTGCCACGGGTGGGAATGCCGCTACTCCGAGGGCGGAGTCTATGCATGACATGGAAGATCTCGACCATCTCATCACCCACGAACTTGCTGAGAGTGGGCTGTTTATGGGGGAGCAGCAGGGAGATGGCGGCTACTCGTGGAACCTGTGACAAGATCGCATCATCAACAACCTAAGTTTCACTACTCCGAGAGTTGTGTTTGATGGGAAATCACCGTAGTAGAGTATTCTATGTTTTTCTCCGAGTTCTTGTTCCACTGTCTGGAACGGTCTCGATGATCATAGACTGATGAAATGGAACATTCAGTTGTGAGAGTGTGAGTTGGCTTGGATAGCATTGCAACCCCGAGTTATTAACTATGTAATGACATGCTGTGGTTGTCATCTGTGATGCTACCTCCCTGATTTTATTACTTGAATGGCCTGACAATCCCCTGCCTCAGACACCGGTGGCGCTCCCTCACTGTCCCACCCTTCACAAATCGCCACCTCCACCGGTCCTTCGCTGACCCTGGCCATCCCTCTAACCCCCCTTAGCATCCCCACACCTAAGTCTAGAGCTCGGCACTGCATTGCTGGCGCCTTCTCCATCGTGGCTCCTTGCTGGCTGTAGCGCTGGCGTCGGCTTGGTTGGGTAGGTGGCGAGGAAAGGAGATGGGATCGGAGGAGTGACAGAGAGAAAATAGGAAGAAAGAGAAGACGAATGAGGGGAAAAAAGAAGAGGGGAGGGGCTAAGTAGAGAGAGAAGGGCAGAAGACCCTGTTCGAGTGCAAACATGACAACACACGAAAACCTTAATATATTGTATAAGCTACCCATTTTTCTGAAACAACACACTTGTACATGGGAAAATTACAGTGGAGTGATTTTTGAAAAAACTGATGTGTTTTTTCTTATTATTTCCCCACTGAACGGGTAGACGATCCAAGCAAGCAGCGCAATGCCGTGTCATCATTCTGTGAGCTTTGATTGGTAGCTGATGACATGCTAGGAAGGCCCAAACACTTCATATTTGCAGACTGGGCAGGTCTGTTCCACAAAACAAAAAGCACGGTTTAATTTGAGGACCTTGATCTGAATTTTGACAAAAAAAAGCTAAATCAGTCGTAATTCTTTACCTTGTCGATCTTGAGCCACCTCGTAATGCAAACAGCGTGGTAACTGTGCTTGCAGGGCAAGGTTATGAGGCGCTCTCGGTTTTTGAAAGCCGATAAACACACAGAACAACTGTATCCATTGGTTGAAAAAAAGAAGAGAAATTCATTAGTGATTAATTATCATCTTTCTGCTATAAGAATAATTAGCATCACTGAAAACTTCAAATTTGAATTGAGAAGTTGTGAACTCACTCATCATGGTGGTTTGTCTTCCTTGAGAAGAACCCTGACCCCGATTTGCACTTCCATGGCACCAAATATCGCATGAGTTCATCGGACAAACCTCTGCTCTCACTACCAACTGATTCCGCAAGTTCCTGCCGTTGCTATAGATAGATTGCACATCAAGGGATTGGAATCAGAAAAAAAAATCACGCGTTCCAAACGGAACCTTTTAAGAGGTAACAGAAAAAACCGGGAACATTCATTCACCACAAACCTCATATGTCATGTTGTCTGGATCAACATCATCGTCCTCGATGTCATTATCTTGCCTAGCAGGCTGCCAACAGATATCGGTAAATTTTAGTTTGATGCAAGTAGCAAATGGTTAGTTCAACAAACTCGCAACTCTAATCCGTATAATAAATAATCACCTCCTCTTCGCGATCGCCATCATCGTCATCGTCGGTGTCGGATGGGGAAGGTACACAGCTTATATCTGAATTTAAGCCAAAAACCAACACAGAACACCTATATGTCACATGATCAACACCATGTACTATCACTGACAGAATGGATCATAAGCATGCATTGTATTGCATTACATTGCATACCGTTTTGTTCGTCGCCGTCCGGAGGCGTTTCGATCGTCAGATCCTCCAGCTCCTCCTGTAGCCGCCTAGCGTACTCGAAGTCAGCGGCGATCTGTTCACCTGAAGCCCTTGAGGTTCCTCTTGAGCTTGAACTTGTGCTACTACTGCTGCTGCTCTCTCCATGGCAGTGATATGGGCACACACATGCTCCGGGGGTCCTTACAGCCATGATCGATTGATAAAGAATCTCCTAATAAACATCAGATATTTTCGGAAAAAATTTCAGGTCACCGAAGGTTTTTTCTCTGAAAAGTACAGATGTTATTATGAATTACCTGGTCGAGAAAGCCATCATCGTTTGCTTCGTCGCCGGCGCTGCTGTAGTGCACGGTGATCCTCCGGAAGGCGCCAGGTGGTCCGACGGTGGCCATGGCCGCCCGTGACCAGCGCGAGGCAAGGACCACCAGTTACCTTCAGGCCATGGCAAACCATCACCCGGAGTCAATTAGCATCAAGAGAGTTTTTGTCAAGAAGTAATGCTATCATGCTAAACTTGGTTAACATAAAATTCTGTTTCGGTATAACCGAAGAAAAATCACGTCTCCATCTCAAACAATAGCAGTACAGAGTTTACAAAGAGGGGAAAAAATGGAAATTCATGAGACAGAAATAGCAGAGTCGAAAACAGAGGGGAGACGAGGAAAAGAAACAAGAAGAGGATGATTGGAAGAAGAAACAAGATGCTTACCTTCTCTCCCTCCTTGCCTGTTCTTCTCTTCTCCTAGCTGAGCTCTCACCTTCTCAAGGTTAGATGGATGGTTTGTTAATGAGAGGGTGGGTGGTGGTTAGCTCCAAACCTAAGTATTTATATGCGGGAGTCGCCTTCTCTGTCTCCGTTAGTCATTGCAGTCAGGGGGATTACGGTAATCCCGTCTGATGAGTGATGCCTCATCTGTAGACCATTTCATGTACTGTGGTTGTAGTAAGTTATGTAGCGTGCATAGTCTAGATGCAGAGCCTGGAGACAATTTCATCCTTTTGGAAAAAAAACAATCTGATTAATCAGAGGTGGCATGAAAGGTTCACTGAATACCCCAACTGTACTAATTATTCGATTAATACAAGATTGTTTTGTTGGTAGTTAGACGTAATAATTGTAACTAAACTTATGCTAGTTCCAGTTGTGAACAGCTGCATGATCAAACTGGCTTGGACTGACATCATCTTGATACCGCCATGGTTGCATCATCATCAGAGACGACGTCGCTGTTCGTTGCACCACCGGCGTCGACTAACAAAGTCTCCTGGCTATAATGACCATCAGCCGCCACATGTCTTTTTTGTGGCTTAATTACTTGTTTAATCCCAGTTGTGTCTAATGTGGTGATCAATCAGAGTCATCACATGGAGCTGGATTCAGAGTTCAGACAGGGATTCTATGCTCTTATGATCGTAGGAAAACCTGCATCATCCTCATCTGAGAGCATGTGTAAACCTTGAGTATGTTCATGGACCTGCATCTAAGAATATGCTGGTTACTCTCAAAAGGGGACAGTATAGGACAACACCTTAACATATGCCCCATAATTAAGTGATTAGTTCCAGCCACACATTTTTTTGCTAGTTAATACTGATCTGCCACTGCTGTGAGCGTAGGAATCTTGACAGGTTCCAACCAGACACCGACTGGATCATTACCCACACGATTAGGTAGCAATCCCTTTCATGGTCCCTTTGTCACCCAATTAGCACTAGTCTTATGCGATTAAGATCACCGACCAAGCTACCGATCTCGACATCCGGGTGATCTCGACGTCAAACAAATCTTTCTTGACGTCTCATGCAGACAAATTTCCATGTAGTGTTGATCTCGATGTCCACATGAGAAGATTGGGTGCCACGAAAAGGCCAAAGACTTGGGGTTCAGGGTCAACCATTAAGTAATGGAGGGTGGATGCTCAGCTGATTCAGCTTTGTTCCCAATTCAAGTTCAGACAATCAAGATCTATGAAATCATGGCTAATAGTAATAGGTGATGTCTATAGCCTGCAATTATATTAGTGTGAGATGTCATTGATTCATGAAACTAGGGTCTTCTAAGTCTACCTCTAATCTCTCCTTCTCTTTAACTTTATATCATAGTGTAGGGCTAGGTAGGTCTCCGGCCGGCGGCGCCATGGAGGTGTTGGAGGCGTCGGTGGAAGGTTTGGTGTCGGCTGGCGGTCCCTCTCGTGGCGGTGCTCCCCGGAGCTTCGTCGCGCCGCTGCTGGCTTTCTCGAGGCCGCAGATCCACAGATCTGTTCGCCTCGTCGGGCTCCGGCCGGATCCATGCTGGTGGTGGATTCGTGGCTTGAAGATCAAGATGAAGACGGCGTTCTGCTTCCCCGCGACGAAGACGGCGTTCTGGCGAGTAGGGTCATCGGGCCCGGCGTTTGACGTCTTCCCGCCTGCCTCGGAGCTGGCTCCTATCCAAGGCGTGAAGCGGAGCAGCGGCAGCGGCGCGTCACCGGCGGCTCCTGTGCATCGTCTGTGTCGGGACCTAGGAGAAGGAGGAGTTCTTTGTAATTTCTGCTTTTTTCTGGGTCGTTTTGTAAGTTCGGAAGTGTAATGCTGTCTCACCTTCGCAAAAAAAACAAACAGAGTCTATCTGGAGCCGGTTTTAGCTGAGCTCTTTTGAATGGCAAGTGGATAACATTATCGCAGTGTAGAGGTACAAAACCCAATTTCAGGACATGAGATGGCAACTTTTCTGTTGGGTGATCTATGAGTCAAAATTGCCATATTATTCCGAAGTCTAACTCCAGCTAGCTTATCCAAACTATTTGGTCTCTAGAGATAACATATACATAGAAACACATGCACCCAGCTGGCAGCTCTTCAGTGGTCAATGGTGATACAACTCTCTTCAATCAGCCATTTTAATTAGCCAAATGTAAGCTCAAAGTAAAATGGAATGAAGTAAACGCCAATATATAACCATACTGTGATTGCTACAATAAAAAAACAGAGACAGAAAGCAAAAGTTGAGAATGGAGATTTTTTCCCCGAGGAAGAACAGAACTTCTCTAGTGGCAGAAGGAAAGTTTTTTTTCCTGAGGTAGGGAAATGCACTCGTCAGCGCTTGTGAGTGCAGCAAGTCACATCGAGTGTCTTATGCTTCAGTAATTAATTTCCTACTAATTGTGAAAAGTTATTGATCTTATTTTCTCAAGTCATTTTCGATGTCTAGACTGATGTGCGCTGCACATAGAAAAGTTATTTATTTTCTCAAGTACCAAACAGAAGGACCACCCATATTCTAACTGTGATCACAAAAATATACGCCAACCAGATCAGGGACAAATGCCATTTAGCTGAATGCAACGAAGCAGAAAGGCACACATAATGTGGCCAGTCTTGTCAGTTCATGTTCATTCATTCATCATGTCAGTCTTGAGCTGACGGAAATGTCTACTATGATTTTTTTTAGAATTATCTAGAGATTACATTAACAACCAAAAGTTAGCGACGGATATGTCTACTATATAATATGTGTGATAATTGTGGTATTTCCTCCGATCCATATTAATTGTCGCATAATCGGATATATCTAGGACGCTAGATAAATCAGATTCAGCGACAGTTAATATGGATCAGAGGGAGTTAATTTATTAACATCTCATGTATTCATAAGAGTAAAAAAATCTTTGTGTGCGGTTCGCCTGGTGGTCTAGCTCCATAAATTCATCTTCTTTGTTCTTCCCATCGCTTTCGTCTTCGTCACCACTTTCACATTGTCCCAACCTACGTGGTTCAACTTATTGTCTATTTCCGGTGTGCCTCATCCTCGTCGCTAGCTCTGGGGATTGCTTCTGTGTCCATGCCTAGCCTTGTTCCTTAACTTTAGAGGGATCTCCTTCATATGTTGGTCTAGTAATGTGAATATATATTATGCGACATGGCTCCGGCTATCCAAGAGCTACTCAATAAAGTAGAGACAATTTGTAGCTAGATGGCCATGAGGATGGTGGGCTACACACCCCTAGCCCATCGGGAATCGAACAAAATGTTTGATGCCATAAACTATGTTTTATCAAATCAAATTATCATTCAGTAGATGTAAGGTGTCAGTGATGATTTCGTCAATCTTAAAGCTCCACCACACGGGTCATTAGTAGCACTTGTGACTTGTGTCGGCATGAGCTATGTTGTTCAAGTCTGCGTCCACATTGTACTCGGTGCTTACGAAATTAAGTTTGGACAACCATCAAGTCAATGATTTTTTGTTAGCTACACTCACTATAAGCAATCAAGTTTTTTTAAAAGAATAATCCTAGTTATTATTTTTGAAAAATGGAACATAATAATTTTTCTTGTTAAAATGACCTAAATGGAGTTATTTTCAATGTTCGGTCCCCTTCTGCCCCTAAATTTATCGTGATAGTAATAATGTTCAGTATGTCAGAACACAACCGCGGCAACGGCTGATCGCGAGGGAGCGTTTTCGATGCCGGCCGGCGCGTCCTCGTCCTCCCGCCCCCGCCTTCTCCGCCACGGCGCCGGCTACCAAAACCACCGCTCCGGCATTGTCCCTTTCACATCTTCCTCTCCCTCCCTCCACTCCTTCACCCTCCTCCACTCCCTCTCCGCTGCGCGCCGCCTCCGCGCTGCGCCCACCAAGCTCGACATCAAACCCGACCTCTTCCTCGTCTCCGGCAACATCCCGCTCTATGGGCTTGTCGTCGTTGGCGACAGTGATGCCCTCAAGATTCTTGATGAAATGCCAGGGTGCCGGATCGTCCCTGGCGTCGTCACGCACGACGGTTCTCTCTGCCTACTATGCCAAGGGGGGATCTGAAGGGTGCGCAGAAGCTATTCGATGGTATGATTGCAGGAGGGAGCAGGCCAGAAGTTACGATGCACATTGTTCTCATCAATGGGTACTGCAGCCGGATGATGATTATGGAGGAGATGGAGGCAGTTGGGGTGCAGCCGAGCCGAATGATGTTAGTGATCGAGGCGTACTTGCAAGGAGGTGAAATACGCATCGAGAGGATAGGGGCAGGGCAGATAAAATGTGAAGATGGTAAGATGGTCGACGTGTTGTGCCATGATTGAGAGGAAGATAAAATGTGAAGATGGATGGTGAATAGGATCGTGCCACCAGATAACACAGTCAGAAGCTCTTGGTTATGAAGCGCTGGAGTGTTTACGGCGATGGTGACTAGGGATGAAAACGGAGCGGATACGAACGGAACTGGGTGGTGCCACATTTGTTTTCATATTTTTCTGCGGAAGCGGAAACGAATACAGAAACCCCCGAAACAAATACAGAAACAAATATTGTCGGAAACAAATTCATACCGAATATGGTGCGGACACGGAACAGAAAACAGATGTTTGTCGGAACCAAGCGACCCCTTGAATAATGCAAGAAAACTCAAGCAAACCAATGAACTTGTCAAGTTTTTAAGATGAAATAAACTAAAATATAATATAGTGTTTATAAGTTATCAAGTTTGACAAAAAATACCTACTTTCGTCCCTAACTCTGGTGCAACACTGAAATGCTGAACCGGGAATGCCTCGAGAGGGAGGTGATATGCAAGTATGTAGGAACTAAACATGGTCATTTTAGATACTTTTTTTTGTTAATATCTTGGGTTGTGCCTCAGTGTTCCCACTAAAATTGTTAGGCGTCAGATAGCATCGCCTAGCAAAAAGCGGAAAGTTCCGCATTACCGGAAACGGAATTTCCGTTTCCGTGGTCGTTTCGCCAGAATACGCTGTTCCGTTTCCACTTCCATTTCCGCATAAAAGTGTCCGTTTCCGTTTTGCAAAATTCCGTTTCCGCTTCCATATTTCCGTTCGGTCTCCGTTTTTCCACGGAAAAGTCGGAAAGTTTCTACACCGTTTCCATCCCTAATGGTGACCAAAGGGTGCACCCCAAGTGAGTTTCTTTACCGTGTTGTGGTTGATAGGTGATAGCCTTTCTGAGCCAATGCATGACCGTGTTGTCAGCAAGATTGTTCAGACTGCAGCTTTAAGCGGCCAGGATTTCATGGATGGTGATTCTTGGGGAATCTTTGTCAGGTGTGTTAAGTACAGGTGATACTTCGAACAAACATCTCAATTTAGTGCTAGACACATAACCGTGAGTTGTGCAGACTATGGCTAAAACTTCTAATTTACGTTGAGCATTTTTCTTGCCACAAGTCCTCCACTGAAACTGACACCTATTACTACTAAAATTGTCTCTTAGGCAATTACTACTAAGATTGTCATCATGAACATTTCTGGAACTTTGAACAATAGAATACAAAGACAACAATTTGGTCATCTCCAAATGGCTTGAAACCAAAGTTTTGTTATTTACATTGGTCCTTGTATGCTCTTTGACACTTTCCGATCGATGTCTCCAGTGAGTGTCTCTGCCACACATCAAGAGGTTGGTCAGTGGTACACTGGGCATCCCTTGACAACTATACCCTTAGCAGTGGGGCAAGAAGCCAGTGAGCATCCATCCAAGTCATTGCCCCACCATTTCAAATTGATGTTCTCCAAGCCTAGACACATGTAAATCAAGACTGCCATGAATGCCAAACCAGCATCTAGTGCCCCCGAGAGCAGATAATTGTGTCGCTCCCACCAGTCACGTCGATATCTATACGCCACATAACCTGACAAAAACCCAACAAGTATCCATGCGCTGTAGTTAACAGCAGTGGCCGGTGGCATCTGGTAGGTGGAAGCGATCATGACGGGCATGTTGATGAGTAAGATCCACTTCTGGCCTGGGAATACCTTGTGTGCAGACCAGACAAGGAGTGGGGCAATAGCTCCCCCCAAGAAGAACCAGTTCACCGCCGAGTAAATTCCCAAGTCCCCGAAAATTCTGCGCGTGCCAATGAGACCCCATATGACCGATGCATCATAGAACACATGATCACCAGGGCAGGTCCAAGGACTGTCCGCTGAGAGGAGCTCAATGTTGCAGATGTTCGGGATTGTGTCCATCATCCACCATGCTGTTCCAAGGTACACAAATGCTGCAACCAAAGTTCCGACGACCTGGCATGTTTCAAGAAGTTGCTTAGTGACACAATACAACAGGACTTTGGGTGCACTTGTGTAGTAGAAATGGCAGAAAAATATACGAATAAGAGAGCTTACCTGAGCCATAAACATGGTTCTTGGGGGAATCTTCATATAGTGGCCCAACTTAAAATCTTGTAGAAATGCCAGAGCTTGTTTCATGCTGATATAGCCATACACCTTGAAGCACATATTCGCGACGGGCCATCCAGGGTACAAGTACCCGATGATGTACTCTGTGATGATGTTCAATCCAGGAGTCTGCATAAAATGGAACAATGTGAATTGTGGAACTGGTGCTCTAGTGCTCTATGGCATGATATGCAAGTTGTTCGAATCCATACCTGGTTCGTAGTTGCTGTGATAATTCCGATTGGGAGGGTAAAGAAAAAGGCAATGGCACATGCAAGCAATACACCCCACCAGGGTAGCTGGAGTTTCTCAATGTAGTATTCACAAGCAAATACGGTGATGGCAATGTTAACAATAAGGATGCAGATGAACCACCACTCAGGGACCTGCTTATATCTCCTCATAAGTTTTGTGTGTATGTCCACCTGTTTTTGTTGAAAAGCTGACTTGCTTAACTGCATAATTTCACTGGACAAAAGTATCACAGTTCTTAGCTGCTGCAACTATGCAATTTTGAACAACGAACTGACAAAAGTTTGGCAGTCGTTACCTTCCGTGAAAGAGGAGAACATGCACGATTGTAGCGGTAAGGGCTGCAAAACTGACACCATATGTGACGGCGAAGCAAGTACTAAGATATAATGGTCCATTTTTCTCGTAGGCCTCTGTGTCGAAATGGAAATGGGAGTCCACGATGGTTGAGATGTTGTACTTTTGCCCAGTTGAAGTGAAGAGACCAGCTGAGAAGATGGGGAAGGTCTGTGCCTTGTAGAAATTAAACCAGTAGGCAATTGGTGTGATTATGTACATGACGATGAAGAAGCCTGCAGCGACGTTTGCAGTGGCAAACCAGGGGCTGGCAAGAGGGCTCCCTAGGTAACTAGAGATAGACGCCCAGTCTAGACCGATCGTACCAATGCCGAGGCCATGGAGTCCTGAGCCGAGCTGTTGGGCAAGCACAGAGCGGGGGAAGATCCAGCAGATCCAGGAGAGGGAGGTGAGCATCTGGAACAGGTAGCCTGGGAAGATGTAGTATATGAAGCTGCAGGTGAATGCCACCATGAAGAACTGGTTGCGCGTGAAGCCACCTTTTCTGCGCTCTTCCTTCTCATGAAGTGCCCTGATGAGCAAACGCATTGCAAATATGTAAGTTATTTTCAGGGAAGACTGAATTTCTATTTTTTTTTTTTTGAACGGGGTGGCAGGAGCTCTGCCTTTGCATTATAGAAGAAAAGAGATACAACATCCATTACAACTTATCAGCCGCAAAACCTGGCTAATCAGCGACTCAGAAACAGAGTGGGACAGAACACATTAGCCTAACCGATGGGCCAACCTGAACCTGGAAACCTCCTGTCTCGCCAGCTCAGCAACTGCCGAGGGCGCAACATCCATTCAATTTTGTTTAAACCATTCAATTTTGTGAGTCAACTTTTCGTTCTAATATATTGCTCACATTAAATGTGTATTCTGCTGTTACAGCTCACTGCATTTCCTTGAGACAGACCTCTGACTGTCTAGGAGGTAGAGTTTTCATTTTATTTTGTCCATGTTGTTTGAATGACCATTTCCACATGATTTTGTTTACATGAAAGAAGAGAAATACATGAGCATGAGACAATTAGTTGTTTTAAGAACCAGTTTGAGAATATAGCGACCTAACCTTATGCTATGGTACTGATAAGTATTAACAATAAAGATGTCAGTGACTTGAGAAAGGAGTTTAAGATGGCCTATAAACAACTCACATACGCCAGACTCTGAGAAACTATTAATATTTGGCCTGCTCGGTTTCCAAAAACAAATGTCCAGCTTGGTCAAATTGACTTACACTCTCCCAGAGTTGGAGAGATGAACATGGCGATCATGTTCATGAATTTTGCAGGAAGAAATCTCATCCTAGATTGGATATTTTTTCAGTCCCAAATTCCAAACAGTTCGTTGCAATCTTTTCACCAAGTCCACGCTGTTGCAATCATGTCATTTTCTTATTGGCAGCAGACGTGTCATGACCTATGCCAGTCGACCTGACGTGTCAAGGACCCACAGGCCATAGCAGGTAGCTACTTCTTGACATCAACAATACCGAAAGGGACTGGCAGGGTTTTAATGAGCCGGCTTGCTGACCTAATATATATATATATATATATATATATATATATATGTGGAAAATTTCAAAAAAAAATAGCTTATAACAATTTGCCCAAAATTCAAAATTCCTACTTGCAAATCATATATTGCTTACACGCATCAAGGACTACCAAGACATCAAAAGTACATGGAAGTTTTTGATGAAAAAACCCTATGTTTGAATTGTACTTGTACTGTTCCATCGAGGATTTGAAAGTTACTGTCTATAATAAAAATCAAATACGGGACAACTGAATTAAGCCATGTAATTACCAGCTGAAAATTAGACGTTGCTTGCCGGATACAGGTGTACCTGAAGAGGGAGACCTGGACGAGGTTTGACGGCCACCACATGGTGGCCGGCTCGACGAGATACCGCCGGAATATGCCGGCCCACCCAAACCCCAACACCTGCGTCGTGAGCACGACGAGGAGGGAGACGACGAACGTCAGCTGCTTGCCGTAGAAGACGCGGATGGCGGTGACAACGTGAATGGCGTAAACGGTGCCGGCACCGGCGTTGGCGAAGATGGTGATGAGCACGTGCTCCTTCACGTTAAAGGGCCCCGGGTTGAGAGTGAACTCGTACGGCTTGCCGCGGAAGAAGGCACGCTCGGGGAGCGCCGCCGCCATGAGGCGGCCGAGCGGTACGACGGCGATCTGGGCGGAGATAGCGGTGATGGTGAGCGGCTCCTTGCGGTACCAGAAGAACTGGTTGAGGAAGGAGAGCACGATGCAGGAGGCCGTGCCCATCACCCACATACGGAACGTCAGGACGGGAGTGTCCGGGTCGTCGCCCACTGGCACCGTCAGCGCCACCTGCTCGATCGGCGAGTTCTCCTCCTCCTCCTCCTCTTCGGGCTCCGGCAAGCTTCGTGGCGGCACTGCATGGGGAGAGGAGACCAGACAAAACGGTCAGCATCAGCGGCAGCGGCTGTGCATGCATGGAAGCAGAAGAGTAGGAGCTTACGGAGAGGGGAGGTGATCTCGTGTTCGCCATGGCCACGGCGCTCGCGCTCTTCGTTTTCTTCATCTTCTTGGCCTTGTTCTTGTTGAGAGGTGGACGCCATGGCTGGCTAGCTAGCCGGCCGGGGGTGCGAGGGTGTGGATGCCTGATTGGGTCTGTCCTCTGCTCCATCTTGCGCCGCGTTGTTGTCGATTCGGAAGATTTTTTTTCCTGACAGCTTGTCAATTTGACTATTTGAGTATTATTGGTTTGTCTGGATTGGAAAGGAACGTTTTGGGCAAATACGAGTGGCAGTTTGGAACGATGAGATCTATCCATCGACTGACGACTCCGTCGCCGTCCCCGTTCCCGGCCAGGTTCAAGGAATCTACAAGGTCCTAACGTCGTATTGGTCGAAATCGAGGTGTATATTATTAGACATGTATAGTCTAGTTTACTGTATATCCCCATTGTATAAGGGGTTTCCATCATATCTCCATACATGTACATGTAATGTCCTTTGGCTCTCTGAAATAGTAGTTGCTCATTCTTTAACATGGTATCAGAGCTTAGGTTTGCTCTCCTCCCGCACGCTGCAACTCCGTGCAAGATCCACCGCCGTTGCCGCCATTGCTAGGCTTGCCGGCTGCCTTTCTCCATACATGTACATGTAATGTCCTTTGGCTCTCTGAAATAGTAGTTGCTCATTCTTTAACATGGTATCAGAGCTTAGGTTTGCTCTCCTCCCGCACGCTGCAACTCCGTGCAAGATCCACCGCCGTTGCCGCCATTGCTAGGCTTGCCGGCTGCCTTTCTCTCCTCTTGCTCGAGCCCGTGGCCGAGCTGCTCTTTTCGGTCGTCGTTTTGACCTGCCGCCACTGTCGCCGTTCCGGCCGGCCGTCGCCGCTCCTCCGGCCTGCTGCGGCCGCCGCCCCTCTGGCCTGCCGCACCCCGGCCGCCATCGCCGCCGCACCGGCCGCCCCGGCCATCTCTGCCTCGTGAGCTGTCGCGGCCGCGCCGACCATCTCCGTCGCCGGTTCGCTCCCGTGGCGGGCCGCCGCAGCTCCGGCAACCTCGGCCTCGGCCGCCGGCGCCTCCGGCGAGCTCTTCCCCGGCCGCCGGTGCTCCGGGAACCTTCGTCCCGGCTACTGCCGCCTTGGCCGTTGCTGCCCCTGTGGCTGACGAGCCCGCACCAGATCGACCAGAAGGAGCTCGGCTCAGATCCATTTTATCTCTCCTAGTTTGACTTTCAAAAAAAATCCAGAGAGCCCGCGATGTCCTCTTCGGGCTATGTTGTTGTTCCTCAGTGCTCTGTGATCTTTGATGACACCAACTACGCCGAGTTTGTGGGTTTTATGCGCATCCACATACGCGGCCTCCTGTTGTGGGGCGTTCTCTCCGGCGAGGTCTCCTGTCCGCCGTGCCCCGTTACTCCTGTGGCTCCTACTCCACCGGTGCCACCCGTTCTTGCCGCTGATGTTTCTGAGACTGATCGGGCTGCCGTCAAGGATGCTGATGATCTTGCAGTTGAAGCCTATGACCAGCAGGTATCGGAATACTCGGAGTCTCTCTCCATTTATCGGGATGCTCTGTCTGTTTACACTCAGTGGTGCAATGATGATGCTCGTGCTGCTGCTGTCCTCATTGCTAGTGTTCTACCCAAGTTTGCTTCTGAGTTTATGGGATTGGGCACTGCTGCTGCGATGTGGACTTACCTTTGTCAGCGCTATCAGCCCTCTGGTGATGCTCTCTACCTGTCTGTGGTGCGTCAGAAGCATGACCTTCAGCAGGGTGACTCTACTGTTGATGAGTTCTACACACAGTGCTCTGCCATCTGGCGTCAGCTTGACTCTCTGAGGACTGTTGTTTGCGGTACTTGTCGATACTGTCAGACAGTGAGGTCAGACTTGGAGTTTCAGCGTGTCCATGAGTTCTTGTCTCGCCTCCGTCCCGAGTTTGAGCCTCGGCGTGCTCACTTGCTTGCCCGTGGTCGATGTGTTCCCATCTCAGAGGTACTTGCAGAGCTTCGCGCTGAGGAGACCCGACTCCGTTCTGCTGGTCTGCTTGTGGTTCCCACTGTGCTTGCTGCCCGAGCTCCGTTATCGTCTGTTCCACCCTTCTCGCTGTGGCTTCTGTTCGTCATTGGTCTGTGTCTCAGCTTGATGTCCAGAACGCCTTTCTCAACGGTGAGTTGTGTGAGGAAGTTTATATGCAGCCACCGCCGGGGTACTCTGTTCCTGATGGCATAGTTTGCCGCCTTCGGCGCTCTCTCTATGGCCTTAAACAAGCCCCTCGCGCCTAGTTTGAGCGTTTTGCCTCTGTGATGACTGCCGCTGGTTTCTCACCTGGTGATCATGACCCTGCCTTATTTGTCCACACCTCTCCTCGTGGTCGAACGCTTCTCCTTCTCTATGTTGATGACATGATCATCACTGGCGACGACTCTGAGTATATTGCCTTTGTTAAGGCCCGCCTCCGCGAGCAGTTCCTGATGTCTGACCTTGGTCCCCTTCGCTATTTTCTCGGGATTGAGGTTTCCTCAACCTCTGATGGCTTCTTCATCTCCCAAGAAAAATATATTCAGGATCTTCTTACTCGTGCAGCGCTTGGTGATGAGCGCATTGCTGAGACTCCTATGGAGCTCAACGTTCAGCTTCGTGCTACTGATGGTGATCCCCTCACTGACCCCACACGCTATCGCCACCTTGTTGGGAGCCTTGTCTATCTCGATGTCACTCGTCCAAATATATCATATCCTGTTCACATTCTGAGTCAGTTCGTTTCAGCTCCCACCACTGTCTACTATAGTCACCTCCTCCGTGTTCTACGATATCTTCGTGGCACGATCTCTCACCGTCTTTTCTTTCCCCGCTCCAGCTCGCTCCAGCTCCAGGCCTACTATGATGCTACGTGGGCTAGTGATCCTTCTGATCACCGCTCATTGTCTGCTTACTGTGTCTTTCTTGGAGGCTCTCTCATTGCCTGGAAGACGAAGAAACAGACTGCTGTTTCCCGCTCGAGTGCAGAGGCTGAGTTGCGAGCGATGGCTATGTTGACGGCTGAGGTGACCTGGTTACGATGGTTACTCGACGATTTTGGTGTGTCTGCTGCTGCACCCACTCCTCTCTTGTCAGACAGTATAGGTGCTATCAGCATTGCGCGTGACCCGGTGAAGCATGAGCTCACCAAGCACATCGGTGTGGATGCCTCCTTTGTGCGTGCTGCTGTGCATGATCAGACTCTCGCTCTTCACTATGTGCCCTCCGAGTTACAGTTGGCAGATTTCTTCACGAAGCCACAGACTAGAGCGCATCATGGGTTCTTTCTTTCCAAACTCAGTGTTGTTGATCCACCATGAGTTTGAGGGGGGGGGGGTGTTAGAGCATCACTAGCAGAGCCCTTTAAAAGGGCAACCCTTAAAACCAGTTTAAGGGTCGAGAAAAACCATTTTTGAGGGCCGAAAACAGAGGGCGCAGATCAGTACCCTCAAACCCAACCCGTATAACAGAATATCTGTTATACGGGTTGGGTTTGAGGGTACTGATCTGCGCCCTCTGTTTTCGGCCCTAAAAAATTACAGCAACATACATTGAACATCATTTAGCAAAACACAATGACAGCAACATGATGCATGGTTTATAGTTTTACATCACATAATCATCATCTGCTACTTCTACTCGGCAGCACCACCAAAAAGTTGAACATCGGCACCACCACCAAGAACGCATGCGAACATCAACAACCGGTGGAGTTGTCCACACCTCCATTGCCACCACCACTCATCGGAGACTCACCTCGGAGAGTAGAGGACGCACCACCACCATGCAATAGCCGCTTCCTCTCCGCGATGTCCTCTTTGTACTCCTTCCACCACGTTAATTGGTCTTCATCCATGTCCTTTCTAGACATCATCATGTGCTCCTTCTCCTCGGCCATAATCTCCTTCCATGCTTTGGCTTCTTTGATCTTGATCATCCTCTCCTCCAAGTCGGCCTTACGCTTGGCTTCTTCTCGCCGAGCTTCCACCTGTGCAAGCTTCACCTCTTTCTTCTTCTCGGTGATAAGGAGCTTTGCCTCCAATGTCTTCATTGTCAATGTCTCTTTTGCCTTGATCATTTGTTCCATCTTCTCCCTCAAGCTTGATGACTCGGCTTCCATCTTCATCCTTTCCTTTGCCTTCTTGTTTCCCTCAGGCTTGGCATGGTTCCTTCCTTCTTCATCACTATCATCCATTTTAAGCATATCCGATTTCTTCGGTGCGGTTTCTAGATCCCTTAGTTTCCACTTGTCAAGATGTTGAAGGAATGCCCAACAATGCTTGAATGGGAAGGATTTGCCCTTATAACCGGCCATGTCCTTGTACCGAAGATCGGCATATGTCTCCTATCATAGCATAATCGCAAGCATATCATAATCACAACCATAAACATAATAAACAAGCATGGACCAAAAAATGAGATGTTAAATGTACTCACATAATCACTCTCAACGCAGCCACTAGGTGGTGCCATCCTCACTTGGTCCATAGCCACACTCCAACGAGCACAAGCGGGTTTGATCAATTCCCACCGGCCTTGAAGAGATCGGAACGAACGAGAGATCAATGATCCAGTCTTGGGTTTGAGCTTGCAATAACTGTCCTCAATGCGTTGCCAATAGCGTTTCCCGGTTTGATCCATGCCGGTGCCCGCATCCAGTCCCACTTGCGACCAAGCACGAACCAACATGACATCTTCTATCTCGGTGTAGTTCAACGAGCATACCGGTTTGGCAGCGGCGGCGGCGAACACTCCTTCCTCGATCTCGGCCACATCTTCATCACCTTCCCCTCCTCCTCATCACCGACCTCCTCGTCCTCATCATCGTCGAAGTCGTACGAATCGAGGGGAGGAGCCCCAAGGTTCACCTCCGCGTCGTTGAGCAAGCCCATGTACGAAGATGTTGGCTCGGACAAATTCTCGAACACCTCGTGCGCGCCCGTGGCGTTGGGAGCCGGAGACGCGGAGACGCCGGCCAGAGGGGCGGCGCTTGGCTGCGGCGGCCGTTTGCGGCTCGCCGTTCTCTTCGTCTTCGTCGGGGAGGTAGTGACCTTGGCGGCGGCTGCTCCCTTAGGCCCCACCGAGGGCTGCTTGCGGTGTTGCTTCGGGGCAGCTCCCGTGGCGGGAGCCGGAGCAGCGGCGGCGGGGGGCGCGGCGGGTCGCACGGTGGTCACCGTCGTATCCACGACGTGCGTGCCCACCCTCCGCCTCTTCTGCCCGATGTGGGTCGGGGCCGCGGTAGCCGGCGCAGCGGCGGAAGCGGGAGCCGCGGCGGGACCTGCGGCGGCGGGGGTCGGCGGCGACGGGAGGGTCTCCATGGCGGCGGGAGACGGCGGGGGGCGCGGAGGCGGAGCCGCCGCCGGCGCGCGGAAGGAGATGAACGGGGCGGAAATATCCCTCCCGCGAAAAAGACGGGGAGGATACGGGTGGCCCTCGTTTTCCCCTCCCAACCCTCACTAGTACAGGTCCAGGAGCGAAACAGGGGTCGACCGTGTAATTTTTTTTGCAGGTTTAGAGGTTTACTGGTCTGCGCTAGTTTCGGTCCAAATCCGTAAAAAAAGGGTTATTATAAGGGTTTGGCCCTTTTAAGGGCTCTGCTAGTGATGCTGTTAGACATGTATAGTCTAGTTTACTGTATATCCCCATTGTATAAGGGGTTTCCTGCATATCTCCATACATGTACATGTAATGGCCTTTGGCCCTCTGGAATAGTAGTTGCTCATTCTCTAACATATATCATTCGACGTGTATTTTCTCATCAGGTCATGTTTGGCAATTCTTTTCGACGGAATTGTGCCTGACATTGCGATGGACCATGATAATCCAATTTCACTAAGCAGGCATTGTATGTACTACTCATTCGTTCCGAAATATAAAACGTTTTATCTTTTTACTGTTTCAGATATATCTAGACACGTTTTAGTGTGTAGATTCACTCATTTCAATCTGTATGTTGTGTATATTGAAATATCTAAAACATCTTATAATTCGAAATGGAGGGAGTACATCATTTAGCCGACTTCTCCTTTTCATATATGCAGATTCGAAAATAAGTTCAGAAACCAGTTCAACAAGGCAAATTTACTGATCCAAGGAGAATATACATGCATGACCTCATATCATGATGCCAAACGCGCATCTTCTTCTCTCATTGGGAAGTACCATCTTGTTCTTCTCAAGATGTGGCGAAGCCGAAGCCACCTCCGGCCAGTGAACCTTCTCTAGACAGCAGCAGTTCCGTTGTAGTGATTGCCAAGGCTGTTCTGTCAGCTATACCTTGCCCAGGCTCAGAAAGCGGGTTTGGTTCCGGCCTCTGCTCAAGACGCTACGTGATGTGCCAACAACGAAGCACATAAACTCAACCCAATTATATACCTGCATTTTATAATCATTTTCTTATCATGTCACTCATCACCATTCAAGAACAAATAAATGTACCTTCTTGGCCTATGTCTTGCTATGCTTTGTCTGCAGCTCTCCATTGTCTGTGCCTCTCAACAGCAAGCACAGCATAAACACCCTTGTGATTGATGGCATGAAGAGAAGAGTCGAGCTCCAGGTGGTGCTATGCGTTCACTTGATTTGTCATCTCTTCCGATGCCGCTTTGGTGAATCCCTCTGAGCATCATCGATGCCGAAGATCAGAGCAAGCGTTTCATGGGCAAATCCATGCAGCTTTATCACTCGCTTGCCATCTCTAGGGGTTTAGATTCTACAGGTGACAAAGACACCTTTCCTGTTCTTCAGTATCTTTTGCTCTGACAAGCTTCATGAGCATTGTGACGCTGTCAAGTGTTCGGTATACCTCCTCAAATCTTTGATGTGACTTATCCCCAACAAGGAACTTGTGCATCCTGCCATCTGACTCGATGAAGCTGTACCCTGCTGATTTTTTGTGGTCTTTCTCCTTGAGTAGCCTCCAGACCTGGGCAACACCGTCCCATTTTCCAGACGATGCGTATATGTTTGAAAGGATCACTAGATTTCCTGTGTTTTGTGGCTCAAGAAAGATGAGTTTGTCCACTGCTATCTCTGCTAGCTCTAAGTTGCCATGGAAGCTGCAAGCACCGAGCAAGGCTCCCCAAATGACGGCATCAGGCTCCACTGGCATTCTACAAATCATACTGTAAGCTTCTTCCAGGAGACCAGCACGGCCAAGCAGATCAACCATGCAACCGTAGTGCTCAATTCGTGGAGTAAGTCCAAAATCTGCTTCCATTGAGTTGAAGAGTAGCTTGCCTTCATGCACCAAACCTCCATGAGTGCAAGCCAAAATGACTCCAACAAATGTAATACCATCTGGTTTGAACCCTGTCATCTAAACACAGTAAAATAAGCTTCAGGTTTCAGTGACAAATGAGCAAGGCATATTGAAATGACATTAGGAGCAAGTGCTACCGCGTTAGTACGAAAACATAGGAATAAAATACTATTCATGGAAGAATTCCTTACCCTTAGTTTGTAGAACAAGGAAAGTGCTTGCCTCCACAGTCCATGCACGGCAAATGCCATGATCATTGTGTTCCAAGAACACAAATCTTGCCCACTACCGATCCTCTGAAACAGCTTCCAAGCTCTTCGTATGCTGCCACACTTGGCATACATCTCAACCACTGCATTAGCGACATACACATTCCCCAGGTGGCCTTTCCGCTTTGCGTACTTCTCCGCTTTCCTGCCCAGCTCCATCGCCCCAACAGCCGCGCAAGCAGGCAGCATACTGGTCACTGTCAGTTCATTCGGCTGCACACCTGCCTGCTCCCACATCTCCAAGAACATTGCCACCGCCTCTGCGTGCAGCCCATTTTGGGTGTACCCGGACACCATCGCGGTCCACGAAACCACATTCCGCTCCGGCATTTCCCCGAACAGCTTCTCCGCCTTGTTGAGGAAGCCGCCCCTCGTGTATGCCGAGAGCAGCGCATTGTACACAGCCGTGTCCCTGCGCGGCATTTCGTCGAACACCCGCCTGGCTTGGTCCAGGCGGCGGTTCCTGGCATAGAAGGAGACGAGCGCGGAGCCGAGAAAGGGGTCGCCGGAGGCGAGGTGGCCGGACTTGACCAGCAGGGCGTGGGAGGAGAGCGCAAAGGACGCGAACGAAGGGGACATGACCGCGGCGAGGCGGAGAGGAGGAATGTGAAGGAGAGAGGGGTGAGGAGGCGGTGGCGGTGGGCGCGGGAAAAGGAGGGGAGAAGGAGCGGGTTGCGCGAGGAGGCGAGCGCGTGGATGAGGCGGTCATGGAGCCGAGCGGAGAGGGGAGACGGGGAAGGGTATGATTCGAGGAGGAGCGCGGCGTAGCGATGTTCGCCGGCGGCGAGGGCGCGGAGGAGGAGCGGCTGCAGGCGGCGGACACCGCGCCGGAGTGCGCACGCGTGCAGCCGCTTTGCTTCCTGCATTGCTGTACGCTTCGCGCGGATCGTGGATTCCCCTGTGTATAGGTGGCCAATGGTCCGGGCATGGCACAGTGGCGGCCCGTTTATAAGCGGGCCGTGACCTGCCGGCACGTGTGCCTCACCTCGTGGCCCAGACATGTCACGCCTGGTAAATGGGCTGGCCCGGCACGACGGTTGGGTTGTTTGTGGACACTTGGGCCTTTGGACCAATTTTTTAAAAAACATAGATTTTTTTATGGACCAATTTTTTGAATAAACATAGATTTTTTTAAAACCACGGGTCATATCGTGTCGGACCGTGGGCATCACCTCGGTGGACGAGCACGACACACGCCGTGCCGTGGGCTAGACACGACTCGTTTAGTCACGTGTTGGGTTGGGCCTGTTACACGTGCTTGTGAGCTGCTCCGCGTAAAACATCCTGTTTTTGACCAGCTATGTTCTCATGGGAATGACCCATCAAAATATTATAACGCGAAATGGATGCTCTTAGCCCACATTCGTGTAAGTAAAATGGCCTACCAGCATACCCGGAAGGTCAGAAAGAAATTAGAGGACCTCCTTCCACGTGTGCCTCACCTTGTGGCCCAGACATGGCACGCATGGTAAATGGGCTGGTCTGGCATGACGGTCCGCGTGTTTTGCTTTTTGGGTTGTTTGTAGACACTTGGGCCTTTTGGACCAATTTTTTTTAAGAAAACATAGATTTTTTTATGGACCAATTTTTTAAAAAACATAGATTTTCTAAAAAAAAACACAGGTCATATCATGTCGAACTGCGAGCATCACCTCAGTGGACGAACACGGCACAGAGCGTTCCGTGGGCTAGACACGACTCGTTTAGTCACGTGTTGGGTTGGGCCTGTTACACGTGCTTGTGAGCTGATCCGCGTAAAACAACCTGTTTTTACCAGCTATGTTCTCATGGGAATGACCCATCAAAATATTATAACATGAAATGGATGCTCTTAGCCCACATTGGTGTAAGTAAAATGGCCTACCAGCATACCCGGAAGGTCAGAAAGAAATTAGTCTCTGTAAGGACCTCCTTCCATGCAGGAATATAGAAATATGAGAAAAGAAAAACTTCTTAGACAGATATCTCACTCTTCCAAAGTTAGTGAAGAGTAACCCCTCTCAGATCATCACGTGTCGCGAGTAGAGGGGCGGGAAAAAGGAGGGGATAGGATGCGCGAGGGAGCGGGGAATTGCAGATTTTGTATTATAAAGAGAATTAAAATTGAAGTGGAAGAAGATGCGCGAGGTAGCTGGGGAGTTGCAGATTGTGTATCATTATAGAGAATTTAAATTGACATACATTTTTATGTACCTTGTCGTTGATATCTTGAACTGTATATCTCATATTGATAGGTGTCAACGGACTTTTTTACGTCAAGTTTACTTTCCACATGGTATAGGTGTACTTTCCATATAACTGGAAATTATGAGTTTCGAAAGGCTCCACCGACAAGCTCTATTGGGCGTCTTATGCTTGGAGATTGCTGGATCGGATGGATTCGGTCATGTGCACCCATATTTCTGGCCGTGAGGCTTCAAGATGGAGTGACGTGAAACTTTGTTGTCTGTTGTCATCATGGGACATGTCGGTATTTGATTTCTATGGTGACGACACTGGCGGAGAATGTCATGGTGGGTGAGGTCTGAGGTCTAGTAATGGCGGACCGTGTCTTCGAGGAGATGAGAACTTTGGTTGGTGATTCGTGATTTGTAGCAGCGGCATCAGCAAGCAGGGGCGGCAGCACAGGAGGAGTACAAAATCTTGTCTTTCAAGGTGAAAATCTAAGGTCTGACCTTAATTGGTTGTGCCTGACAATGATCTTGTTGAAGACATTGTTTTGTGAGTGCGGACTTTCTTCAGGGTGAAAATCTAAGATCTATGATCGGACGGCGACGGTGCTTGTGTACTGTTTTCTTCTTGAAGGTGTCGCTTTTGGAGAATTTAGACTCCGGATGTTGTCTTGGTGGTGGTTTGTGTTGCAGCCGCAGATAATTGATCAATGTAGCGGGATCTTTTACTGATTCTTTCTGTGATAGAGTTGTGTGCATCTCTAATGTCATTAGGACATTTCGTTGTTACAGAGGCTGGATGTAATTGGTATATATTCAATATTAATATATTCAATTTGTATCTAAATACTATGTTATTAAATTAAATAAATCAACAATATTGTACTTTCTCGTACATTTAATCTAGCAAGTAGTACCTATACTATTTTAACACATCAGATTGGAGTGGATGGACGATTGCTACAAATGTAAACCACCTAAAACTTGTATTTATTCCAACGAGTGACCTAACAATCTTACCGTTCGATCTTCATCATGACACCCTGTACCTTAGGATCCAACTAACTTATCATGCGTGTCTTGCCATGCATGAGTCAGGGTGTAGGTGGGACTGCTCGTGGGTAGCCCGCTTATGACCGCATAGTCCCGCACTGGTTTAGTAGGCGTTCCACGGTAGCCCGCTAATTAAGTGGGCAATCCGTGGGAGTCCACATATGCCCACATATAGATAACTGCTTTCTCTGCTGCCTCCCACATCGCTGTTGTTACATGTCTCTTCTACTTCGTTAGAACAGAGTAGGTACACAGTTCAGTAATGGAGTAGCCGTGAATATATACATGTGTGCTTGGAGAATAGGTGACATCAAGACGTGATCAATCGATCGATGCACATGGAAACATATCGTATGCAAGTGCTGCCAGCAATTAACCGATGCATTAAATAAAAACAATTTGTCTAGCTAGCTTCTCCCTGCCCTCCGATCAATCAGCTAGGCCTTACGATTGCCTAAAGTCCAGGAGTGTGGATTCCGTCAGACGACTGATTCACCCTTCCATTACAGATCCCGTCCAGCCTTCAACGAAAACCAAATGCGGCTGATCGATCGATCCATTGTACGTACATCCTCTCCGCTGCCCGAATCCGGTAAAGTAGTAGAGAGATGAGAGGGAGAGGGGATGAATTGGCTTTGTCGCCCGGAGACAAAGAAGGAGCGGCTTCCATGGCGGATAGCCGGCGGCCTATCCGCGCACTAAATCCCAACCTGGAAGAAATCGTGGGACGAATGAGGGCAAACTGGGATGCCCACATACGCCCACCTAAGTTTTCTGCCTAACCGTGGGAGCCCAGTCTCTGTTTTAAATAGCTGGCTATAGCCCGAGCTATAGCCTTTTGAGAACCTTAGGGCTAAATGAATTCACGTACAATTTACGGCTATAGCCTCATTTAGCCCGGCTATAGCCCCATTTTCAGGGCCGGGGCTATTTTCTATAGCCGGCTATTTAAAACAGAGAGCCCAGTTAACGTTTTACGTGGGCTTAGGTAGTGGGGGCGTGGGCAGCCCACTCCCACCTGCAGCCTGATGCGTGAGGCCATGCTGCTGGTGGCTCCCATTAATGATCTAGCTAGCCTCTCGATGGAGTATTTTTTGTCAAATCTGGCCCTTTGGCCGAACTAATCTCGTATCTGGCCCCTCTGAAAAACTATTCTCGGATCTGGCCCCTCGGGTCGGCGCCAATGGACATGGCGCCGAAGTTGTACAGGTCGGCGCCAGGAAAAAAATTGGCCGAGCTAGGTCGGCGCCAAGTGTGATGGCGCCAAACCCATGGATTTTCAAAACGATGCAAATTGTTGGCGCCGACCTGTACAACTTCGGCGCCATGTCCATTGGCGCCGACCCGAGGGGCCAGATCCGAGAATAGTTTTCCAGAGGGGTCAGATACAAGATTAGTTCGGCCAAGATGCCAGATTTGACAAAAAATACCTCCATGGATGCCGATGCTTGTCCTAGCTCGAAAAGGACCATTTTGGATACGTTGATTGGTACTACACTACTACTCCAGTGACGCTGCAATGTCTCCTCTTCCGTGATTGGCTTCCTGGCCGAGATTCTCCTTTCGCCTTGCTGGCAACATGGAACCCGCCAAAATCGCATATTCATTTCGTGAGTGATTGACTAGCCCCATCTGTTTCTCCAGATGTTATTTTTTCTAATGCTGTAAATGTGTGGCTCTCCTTGGATAGGCTGGAAGCTGATGAGTGACTAGAATCCATACAAACCCTACATGGTCAGCATGCAGCTGGTCTATGCTTATATACATACTGCCTCTTACTCGGTATCTGCTATATGATTCAAACTTTCAAAGGCAGGAGTTTAGTACTCCCTCCGTTCGGAAAAGGATGTCACAAAAATGGTCTATCTATAGTTCATTTTTGTGACACCCTTTTTCGAACGGAGGGACTACATGGTTTAGGTTTTAGTGGGTGGCTAGAGAGGTCTTCAAAAAGCATGACCGACGGATCGACGCTTCTCTACCCTTACAAAGTTTGCTCTTAATATAGTTTGGACCCAGTTTTGTTTTCGGCCTGGAACTTGTGCTAGCGTTTGGGTGTTGTGCATCCTCGTATGCAGATGCTAGAGGTTTAAGTTAATTGTGTGACTGTATCAACTTGATGCGATAATCAAAATCGTCAAGAAAAATCTATCGAGGAAAGGAAACTCTCGAGTCTCGACCTAACGTTCACATGAATTTCATGTATCACTGTCTGTGCATTATTGTTTGGAGTATGTAGCTCGGAAAGTAACTTCCCAAACCAGCCTTTGGTTTTTAGCTTCTACCTTCTTCAGATTAGCATTTCGTGAAAGTAAGGAACTCGTAGAGAACGAGAAGAGTACAAGACGCTAGCTACTCCTCGTCCAGAAAAGAAAATAAAATAAAATAAAAGAGGGGTGCACATCATGTTTCATGATATGAGGGCCATTATACATCATCCTCGTGTTGTCCAATGTGTATTTAGTGGTATGTGTTACTGAATTTTTTGCGGCATATAGTCGGATAACTTTAACTAGACAGGCGAAGTTATCAGGGTTTTAACGTGCCCCACAACTTTGGGTGTATCATATCTTCTTTTCCTCTCTCGAAGATGCACCAAATGTGTGCCACCTTGTATTAGAAGGAAGCATCAAGATGACATGAGCCTTACAACCCCAACAGAAACAAGAAACAAGAAAGTAGGCTCCAAAAATGAAAAGGAACTAGGAACCAAAACAGAAAACAAAAGAACCTTAGAGCATCTCCAATCACGGTTGGCAAACCCTCCGTAAACGATCGGGCGGTCCGCCCGGACAGCGTTTAGGCTGAAATACATCACCCAACCACGTCCCCAAAACCTAGCCCAAACGACCGGGCGGTTCGGCAAACCCCAAAGCCAGCCCATATATGGGGAGGGTTTGGGGCGGCCCGGACGCGTTCGCCACGTCGGATCTGGCAACATGGGTCCACGAAATTTGAACCAAAAAAAGAATGCCAGCCACTTTCATTTATCCCCTCCGCCTCCCCACTCCCGCCCGCCAATTTCATTCCTCCAGCCGCGTCCACCCCGTAAATCCCCATCCGTAGCCGGCGCCGTCGTAAGAAGAGAGAATGGAGTTGGATGGAGCCCTCGAATCGACGGAGTAGAGCGCATCCTCCGAGTCCGTTGAGCAGAGGCACGGCGCGGACGCGGAGCTGAAGCCGGAGACGGTCGCATGAAGGATGCGGCGCCGCAAGCAGCGGGAGCGCGACCTCGCGGACAAGGAGAAGAGGAAGAAGGCGGTGGAGGCTGAGAGGATTGCGAACGCGGAGACGTAGGAGGAGCCCGAGGGTATGAGCACGCCCGCACCCAAGCCCAGGCGCCCTACTCCGACGCCACCTCCTCCGGCCGGCGTTGCGGCAAGGAGGTCCACATCGTCGACCACGAACCAGGAGGAGCCGTACCACATCGCGGACGAGTACCCGTCGCAGGTTGGCCCAACGCAGGACGAGGAGGTGGTGGTCGACTCTCCGCCGCTCCAGCGGACGCGGGCAAGTTCCGGCCTCACCGACAGCAACCACGTCCACAACCTGTTCGACGGAAGTCAAGGCGACCTTGGGGTACGGATTTCTATCTCAAATGCATAGTTTGTGGTCAATTTTAGGACGGTAGTTTAATTGTTAGCATGCTCCGAACAAGAAGAAGGGGAATGAGGAGGAGCCGTCGGCCGCTCCGAACAAGAAGAAGGGGAATGACAAGAGGGTGTACATGCCTAGAGGCATTTCTTATACAACTTTTGAAGATGTTTTGCCTTGTCGGGCTTGGTTGGCCACTAGCATGAATGCTATATGTGGAACCGAGCAAAAGGGTTTGAAGTTGTGGGAGAAGATACATATCCACTTTCATCATCAAAAGCACTATGTGCAACCACATCCTATTGTGTCCGATCGCAACGCCGGCTCTCTCCAACATAGGTGGGCATCGATCCAAGAATGTGTGAACAAGTGTTGTGGTTTCCATGCACAAGTGGTCAATAGGAATCAAAGTGGTGTCAACGTTGATTCCCATGTAAGTAATTCCGGCTGCTGGAGGTATGCCCTAGAGACAATAATAATTTCGTTATTATTTATCTCCAAGTTTATTATTAATGTTTATATATTTATGCTATAACTGTGTTGGGCACTTGGATAGCAAATACAACGTGTTAAAGAGGAAAACCTCCAATACAGGTGTAGAGATACGAACAAGTAAAAGTGTTCCTAGTCTTGTCTCTAAGACTAGCCTATCTTGTTGTTTGATGATCATGTTTTCTTGATCATGACTTTGTATAGGAGTTTATTATCGGAATGATAATAGTACTGAACCGACCCACTGTATTATCTTGCTAAGAGACTAATCGTCAACGATGAAGGTACAATTGATCATATGTCTAGTTATCATTAGCTATATTCGTTTGCTATGAGAATATCTGGTGACCGCTTATTCGACACTCATGCTTTGATTGTTACCTAACGTCCGGCCGTAACTGGGGACCATAACGGTAGCTTTTGGGCGTGAACTAGAATAATGTATTGGAACCGAGATTATTCAAGAATGGCACTTACTCCTCCAGACGATGGAGAGATACATCCTCTAGGCCATCTCAGTATTATTATTGTCACCCAATCGTCTGGCCAGACACAGCGTGATTTATCACGGGACAATATATATACGGAATGAGAAAATAGAATGATATTGGTACGAGAGTTATATGTGTTCTGATCGAATGGTTTGATCACACTAGAGCACATTGTCGCAATCTCGAGATATCATTGGTATCGTGTACGTAAGGGGATTAGCGTAATGAGTAACACACAGGTTCTGTCGTTCACTCATAAACACACGGGAGCCAGTACGGCTGTCTAGGTCCCAATGCTGGTTAGTGTCGGGTAAGTTCCCAGACATGACTTTGTGTTTACTGATCCTTTCGGGTCACACACTTAAGCTGTGAGTCAATCTTTTATTGAGAGAATAAAGTTGTAGTCTAAGTGGTAATGAGATAGTGTCGGAGTAGCTCCGATGTCATAGGAACTTGTTCCGGTGGAGTTTTGAATTAGAGAGAAGGCGGACATCTAATGTCCCGGGGTGATAGGAATGGTTTCTATCACTATCAGATTTATTTCGAAGGTTTATATAAGTGGGAAATATTATTCTGAGGGTTTTGTCGACGGATACTGGGTATCCCGGATCATGTAAATATGTTTATATGATAAGTAATTAATTCCGGGAATTTTCTGTAATAGGAAATATTCAAGGAGGAATTAATTACACAAAACAATTAATTATTTAATTAATTAATCAATTAATTGGAAAAATATCAAATACAAGTTTTTATTTGGGGCCACCACCATGGGGGCTGCCGAGTGGGCCCATGGGGCCCACAGGGCTGCCACACCTCCATGTGGGGCGGGTGGCCAACCCGAGTTGGGGGGGGGGGACTCCCCCCCCCCCCCTTGGCCGAAATCCTAGTGCGCTAGGCCCACTAGGTTGAGGCGGTTTGGGAGGAGGAGTCCCCCTCCAACTCCCAATCCGAATTGGGGTGGGGGTTGGACTCCTCCCCCTTTCCTTGTTGGAGGAGGCGGTTTGGGAGGGAGGAGTCCTACTCCTCCCAATCCAAGTTGGGGAAGGAGAGGGAGTCCTCCCTTCCTTGGCCGGTGGCACAAGGGGAGGGGTTTGCCCCTCCCCCAAGCACCCCTCCCCTTTGGCCACCTATATAAACACCCCAACCCCCATGGGTTGAGACACAAGACAACAATTGCCTTCGTGCAAATCTCTCTCTCTTTCTAGTAGATCTCATGTGTTGAGAATTAGACGTCTCTAATCCTCTCATATAGATCTAATCAAATTGATTATATCTACCACCTAAACTACGCCGAAAGGCTGTCTCTCTTCGTCGGTGCTAGTAGCTCTAGATGGCGAACGTGCTCGGCGGATTGGCACGGTGTACGTGTGGATACTGTTAGAGCGGGGATGCGAAGTAGTTCCTCGATGATGGACCGGCAACAATCTCACCTCCTGGCGTGGACGTGAGATTCTTCATCAGGCTTCACCGACATCTACTTCGACAAACACAAGATCTTCTGCAACGGTGTTTGTAAGTATTATGGATCTAGCATTATGGGGTGCAGCATACCTTCATAGATAGATCTTGGCGGCAAGGTTACGGAAAATTTTAAAGTTTTACCCGCAACCCAATAGTGGTATCAGAGCTGATTTATGCGTAGGTATGATTTGATCTAGAGCACAAGTTGGTGCGAGCATTACATGGTTCTTGCATTAAGTTTATTTTAGTTGCTTCCCAACAAGTTGTACATCATATTCCATGGCGGCATAGGCAAGATCTTACGAACTTTTGGCAATCCGCGGACCTTTCGGCTGCTCCTAGTATGTCCGTTGGCGCTAAGGAAGTGCTTCAGTAGCTTCGGGTCTATACGTATAGTTGTGGACATTGTTGTATAATAGACGGGGCATGAGGGTTGGACGCCTCACGGGGACCACGCGCAGTGCGATTGCTTAGATTGGGGTCCGCAACGTTTTCGTAATGTTGGGATCTCAATCACCCCGCAAAGTTAATCTAGCAACTAGCCTAACTTGCTTCAGTTCGTAGGTAGTGACGGTTCTTCTGTAGATCCTACAAGGCCACGTAAAACTTGCAAACAAACGTTTGTTTCGTCTAACTTGGTTTTGCAGGATTGTGTGCATGTGTTTTGGTATAGCTATTTGTTACGGTGTTTTAACAAGATGGCCAAAGCCAAAACAATTGATCGAGTTCGTCATCGACAAGTAAGCGAAGAAGAGTTCGTCGCATGAACCGGGAGGAGGCGCCGGCGGTGATGCTGGTGGTGAGCACTTGGCGAGTTCTTGGCTACGGCAATTTTCCCTCGGGGATTTTGTTGTGACCGGGAATTATGAAGATGGTGATCCTCAAGGACGATTGCCAAGAACTTCCGAAGAATAACAAAGGTTATACCAAAGCACATGAATTATTATTAATTGCCTGTTATGTTTATCCTTTGTTGTTTGCACCTTGATTGCGCAAGTAGTCGTTTACTAGGGTGAATCCTCAAGTAAAATATCAAGGAGATCGTGTTCTTCCAACTGTGGCACCGTCAAACCAGATGCTTGTCACCGTACGCCATGTATCCATGAGTAATGTGTGCCAAGGGTTTGGGAGGCGGGCACGAACTGTTCCAACAGCATCATCCACTAGTACAGAACGACACATCAGATACCCCTCTATGGAAACGGCAGGCGTTAAGCGACGGAGAATCGCGCTTTCCACGCGGCCAGTGCGTACAAACCTGACATGGGCCGCGGCTGGCCCGTCAACATAGGTAACGGAGAAAGTATGAACTCCGTTACCCATAGTATTGGGAACGGTCATAATTCTGTCTCCGTTTCCGATATGTGCCTCTATGGCAACGGAGACTTTTGTGTGTCCGTGTGCAATGTGGACACGTTCCATCTTCGTGGAATTCGATGTGAGCGGAGTAACTGCTATGGCGTAGTGTCGCCGCGGCCCCGCCGCCTACTACTCGTTAGAAACCCACGATCTCCCTGCTATCTCAGTACGCCACTTTGCCGCAGCCATGGATACTCCTAGCAACTCCTCGGGCGTTCGCCGCAGCAGTTTGCCGCTTTTGCTGAATTGGAACCGCATCGTCGTGTCGGAGGCCGTCGCGCAGAGGCACTGGCAATATAGGAGGCCAGTGCCCTGGTCAAATGTTAGCCTCCCCGGTGGCTGGCGCATCAACCACAGGAGGGTGCCTATGCTGCCGGAAGAGGACGCAGGATCCTCGGGTGCCCGCGACCGCAACCGCTCGCCGTGGCGGAGAGACGCTCGTCCGCGGTCGCCTGGATGGAACCGCGTCATCGTCGGGCAGGCCGTCGCGGAGCGGCACTGGCAATATAGGAGGCCAGTGCCATGGTCAAAGGTTCGGCTACCCGGTGGCTGGCACCTCAACCACGCGGCGGTGCCTATGCCACCGAAAAGAGTTGAGCTGCTTCTCCTCCCGCCGGAGCTATGCGACGATCCTGCGTACGACGACGACGAGATGTGGGAGGGGCGCACGGGCGGCGATGACATCGTCGGCGAGGAGCCGCGCGACGACACGGACGACTACGCGGCTCTCCTCGCATACGAGCAGGAGAAGGCGGAGGCCGAGGAGTAGTTATTTATTTTTATGTTCTTCAATTCTCCATAGTAGTAGAGATCTGTTTCTAAAAAAAAACTAGTAGAGATCAGTATAAGCCCAGTGTGTCAGTGAAAAAATCAAAGGAAACGGTTGTTTATCCCCTCCGTTTCCGATGTTCTACTTTGCTATAAATGTGTCCTTCACACAGCCCTAAACTCTATCGCTCTCACTCTCAGCCTCACTCTCAAAGTGTGGCGGCGCCTCCACACAGCACCAGATCTTAGCTCCACCATGGCGGCGCGCATCTCCCTCCCTCCAACCGTGGCGGCGCGCATCTTCCTCTCCTCCGACCGTGGCGGCGCGCATCTCCCTCCCTCCGACCGTGGTGGCGTGCATCTCCCTCCCTCCGACCGTGTCGGTGCGCATCTTCCTCTCCTCCGACCGTGGCAGCGCGTACCCATTCTTTGCTCCACCCGGGCAGATCTCGTCGCCTGATCTGTAGGTGGAGGGCGCATGGCGTGTCAATCCGAGGACGACGAGGATGACTACGTACTCCCGCCGCCAGATCCAAAGGTAATACATCTATTTGTGACCGGCCGTCGTGCCGACGAACTAGGGTTGTTGTCATTGTTCTGTTTAGGTTTTCTTCCATAGGACTAGTTAAAACATGACTCCCTCCGATCCGTTTGTAGTGTCGCTCGAAAAGAACAGAACTAGCACAAATCGGTAGTGTATGAAACTCATGGCTGACTTAACTCCTTTGCAAAGCAGATGTACATTTTGGTGACACTGTATAAAAAGCCGGGTCCTTAGCCAAGGTGCGCTTGTCATCCGGCATAATTTTTGGTACACAACAACTATGCAATGGATTTGTAAGTTTGTTATTCTGTCTTATGCATCCTTTTGTGTTGTATGTCCTTTATGCTAGATGTATAGTGAGCTAACATGGAGTCATATATTCTCTCTTTGCATTTCAGCGACCACGTTACAAAAGAGGCACCTTCAGTACATCAGCACTCGCTTATTGCACTATGTGCAGAGCATGGTGCTGATCCGTTAAGCTCATTTAAATTAGCTAAATACAAGGTCGGGGACAAAGCGGTGAGTTGATTATATTTTGGCGACACCGTCCAAGAAGTAGATTGAATTCATGAACTTGGCAAAGTTGTAAGGCATATGTAACAGCAAGTCATGAAGAAAAATTAAGTTAGAAATGACAAGGATAAGTTTAGTGAGGCAAGACATAGATAGATTTAGCTAGACATGGCAATGATAGATTTAGAGAGGCATGACAATGAAGATAAGTAATTGGTTGTCTTGTGATGCAATGTATCGGTGGCATTTGTTATACCTTATGAATGAATTTGTTAGCATGTTTTGTGCTTCTGCTGTGAAATTTTAAATGTCCAGTGGCAAATCTATTCCTGCTCTAGGCTTATGAAGAAACCTCAATGCAAACGAGCAGAAACAGAATTTCCGTTTCTGATGTTCCGACACATCAGAAATGGAGGTATGTGCACCACCATTGCCAAAACGATGCCTCATCAGCGACGGTTTTTCGTCTCCGTTACCGATGAGGGCCTTCATATCAGTCACGGGGTCGGGGACACGGACCCTTTTTCCGTTTCCGATGGGGTTTTTGGCCCGTTTCTGATGTGTCGTTCTGTACTAGTGATCAGTTGGTTGTCTTGAAGTCCTAGCATAACAAGTTATGAGTTCAGAATACCCACGTCGAAAGACGAACATGAGTTGTAGCTACTACAACTGTCATAGTGCCTACCACTCGTTCACGTGACATGCCATGTATCCATGCTTGTTTCGTCGAATTATCGGGTCCTGAATCACTTAGTGCCAATCATGAGGATTATTGGGCTTAGTGGGAGCATATCTTAGATTCAATTTAATTGAGTTAAAGTAGTGCATTAAAATTAGTAATAAACTGTAAGTCTGAATAAACTTGTTTTGTCGTAGAGTATGGACCATTTTGAAATGTATCATTTCAATCAGATGTTGAGTCATACACCGTTAGCTGCAAATGGAAACAACTTTGGGGAATGGTTTCACCACTTGATGGACGTTCTTAGGACCACCAAGAAAGAACATGTCTTGCATCCCATGCATCCAAGTTATGCCCATGGTGGAAATCACTTGCTATGCGATGAGTGCATTGTCAAGGAGCTCATGCATGCTTGTATTGACACAGAGTTGGTTGATCGTTTTCAAAACCTCAGACCCTTCCGTCTCATGGAAGAATTGAGGGCTCTGTTCATAAGTCAAGTACGCGCCGAGCGTTTCAGTCTGGTTAATGAAGTGATGGGGAGTCAACTTGGAGTGGGTGAATCCATCCAGTTGTTCGAAATCAGGATGACTATATTAGAGGGAAGACTTAGAGAGATTGGTTTTCCAATTTCTCATGAGTTCTTCAGCGACATTGTGCTAAGAGCACTACCACCAGAATACGAAGCTAAGGTTGTTTTATACAACCACATTTCGGATGAGTGGCCAGTGCAGATGCTGTTTACCTTGCTCAAGGAAGCAGAAGCTGACATCCATGAAGGGTACATGACATGGTCCTGGACAGGTATAAGAGTTATACACAACTTATTGACATAATTTCGGCAACTATGATCAATGGCATGAAAATACTAATTGATGCTCAAACTTGCACCAGTGGCAGGTACTTTAGAACGAGCTAGTGCTGTAAAGAAAAGGAAGTTCTGGGATGACGTTGGAGATATACTTGGAAGTGAATCTCGGATCATGGAAGAAGCACAGTGGAAGATCGCATTTTATGCAGTGACCACTATGTCTACATTCCAAGTCAATGAAGGAGATTTACACTAGGACTTTAAATAAGAGTTATTTTTAGTTCGATCATTTTGTAATAAATATTTTATATTTCTGGAACAAGTTTGTGTTCGAATTATAAACTATGTGAGGGAGTTCAAATTTGTGAATTCGTTTTGATAATCTTCTTTATTGTAATATGTCATTAAGTTTTTTTGTTTGTTAAGTCTTTATTATTTTGATTCAAGATATTACTTAAAGTTTTTGAGTAATAATTAAAGTTGGTTTAATCTTTAATTTTGGAGTTATACTTTTCGTTGGTTCTCTTTGAGACTCTTAAAGTTATCTCTAAAATTAAATGGATAAAACCAAGATCACAAAAGTGTTAGTCACTTAGAGAAATTCAAAATTCATAAAGTGCTAGGCATTTAATGAAAATCGAAATCCACAAAATGCTGGGCATTTGGTAAATTCGAAATTGGCAAAGTGCTAGGCACTAGTAGATTTCGAAATTTACATAAAGGAGTGGAATCTGCCCATTAATTCAATTCTATTGAAGATTTAATATGCAGTTTCATATTAATGAAATAGAGTTAATGAAATTATTGAAGTTGCAATATTTCATATAATTCAGTGGGAGAATGTGATAATCAAAATAAAGGAATCAAATGTATTTGATGAAGTTAAATGGACTTAATAAATTATTGTAACATTGTTGACAAAAGAAAGTTTTCTTAGTCAAATTACTCATGATGAATTTTGGTAATTCGAAATTATCATGGTAATAAAATCTTTTGCAAGATAAAGATTAAAAGGACATGTTATAATGATTAAAACAAAAGGTCTTGTTCTAATGTGATGTGAAATAGAATTCCAAATTACCCACTAAAGTAAATTGATTATTTTGTTTGTATTAAGGGGACCTATATCAATTTTAACTTAGAGTTATTTTGATAGAAAGTTCCAAGTTTTTCAATTATGAATCTATGTGAGGATTCGAATTGAATAAATGTTTTGCATAAAGGTAAAGTCCAAAGTATTATATTGGCGGTTGTTTTCCACACATAATTCTAAAGCTTGTTGACTTTAGAATTGGAGAAAAGTGTCTTCTCATGAAGAGAGAGTGGAAATCAAAATACTAAATTAAGACTTGGAGTCTTTGGACAAGTGTTAGAATGAGAGGGCAACATGCAAATGTTTCCATATCATTACTTTGTCCACGAATACATGTAGGATATACAAGATTCGAATTAAGTATTAAGATGAAAGTCATGTGAGGAATTTAATGATTAAATCACCTAGTGGTTGAATCATTAAAATGTCCAGGAACATGATTGAAAGCAAAACAATTACAGACAGAATAAGGAATACTCATAAATGACGGTATATGTCGTAAAGGAGTCTAAGAAAATTCATGTAGCTCCAAGATCTAATCTTGAGAGTAGTTTGGACGTGATGTGAAATCACTGGGCATGAATATTTGATAAAGAAAGGACAGATATGAATATCTAATATTCATAGAGCTAGTCTTGATTGAAATTATTTTATCAAGGACGAATAAATGATAGTGAGAAGTTGAAAAACTTATCATATCAATTGCTTGATGCTGTTATTGGACTAAAGTAGCAAAGTTGATTGCCAAGAATAATTTATTTGGATTATGAGAATAATCTAGATAATTATAATATGAGTGTTTGAAGTCAGTCGTATTAATGAATTAAGAATCCTATTCTTTTCATTATATAAATCGAAGGGACTTAAAAGACAGTGGGAGCTGATATTATATTTGTTGAATAAGGCTAGGCCGAATTCAAAAATGTATATCTTGTGTTGATTTAAAAGAGTTTTAAATAAAAGGTCAGAAAGTGTCATATTAAAGTTTTTATCTATGAGATAGATTAAGAATTTAATAAACACTAGTAATCATGCACGTGCCACGCACGTGTAGTTTTATGAATTTATTTGTCGCCCTTTGTCACCTCGGTCTTTTGATTTTTTTAATGCAAATAATGTAAATACCAGAAACATGTTCCAATCCAATGAGGTGAAATCTTAAAGTTTCAAAGCACTTGGCTAATTATTTATTAGAACCTACGGCCTAGTGTAGTTCATCATCCATCTTGTTGGTAGTTGTGTCTTTATGCTCGCAATAAACGGATGTTGGAGGTGAATGATAACAATCGCCAGCCAAAAAATACTTGAAAATGTAATCCATAAACGATGAAGATTCTGTCCTTATTTTCTTGGGCACGGAAAGCAGATCATCTCTATGTTGTTCGGCTAATTCTTGAAGAATGTGGAGAAAAACGACCTCCATGCCAACATTCATGACTGCTACTTTCCTCATTCGGAAATATGTGTCGTGATCAACCGGGCCAACATACATGACCACACCAGCGATATCTACAGTTGTTACAATATAAAATGTACATTTGAAAGTATTTATTCAAAATATAAAATAAATTATACAAGCATACAGTAGTTGAGCCATGTTTGTTCTTGAACACATCAGAGAAAACTGCACACAGGACAGAAAAGTATGGTTAAATGGAAAACAATCATATCTCGTACAGGGTGCAGCCCAGGAGGAACCTATGACAGAGGGTCATATACTGGACGTTTTTTCCCGTACTGAACTCACAATTTAGACAGAAGTTTAAGCCTACTCCCAGCTTGCAGAAACATGCGATGTAATAGAAATAATTTGACACACTTAAACATGTTTATGGTTAAATATTGTAGCTGTGGTCCTTGCTGACAATAGTTGCTTGCTGGGCATATACTACACTGAGCGCCAAAAATGTAATGCATCCCCTCTGACAGTAATTGTCTGCTAACAATAATTGTCTGAAAAAACGAAGTTAAGATGATGGATACGTTAGGATTGATATCTAGCTGGGCTTAATCTTGCTGTAATGCATCCCCTGCCCTCTACAAATATGAAGGCATAAACTACGAATACTTGCTTGCAGAAACTATATCAATATGAAGCATTCTTGCAGTATAGTAATTGATGATGAACAACTAATAATTTAGGATGATATGGAAAATAATAAATCAAGTTTTGCATGCACTTGGTGACAGGAGGATAATATTCAGTCCAATTAAGGATGAAATGCAAATGAAGAAATCAAGTTTTGCACTCAAATTCGTGACAGGGTAACTATTCAGAACTTTGTGATGATGCAGTTTGACGGATGCTGTACAGAGTGCAAATCATACCGTGCGGGGGCGGCCGTGTGTTTCCGGAGGCTGGCCGGCGGCGCGGCCACTGGTGTCGTCGGACCCGGTCATCGTTCAGGGTCGTCGGCAGGCAGCGGCGCGGCCAGCGGTGTCGTCGGCCCCGGCCGTCGTTCAGGATCGTCGGCGCTCGGCAGCGCTTGTGTTGTGGCTGAGCTGGACGGCAGGGGCGTCGGCAGTCTTCCAGATGGAAACTCTGGCAGGAGGTCCGGCGGGCGGGCGCACGGGGTGTGGAGCGTGTGGGCCGGCAGCGCGCCGTGCGTGGTCTCCGGCAGCGCGCCGTGCGTGGTCGCCGGGCGTGTTGAGCGCGCCAAGCGCATGGGCCGGCGGCGCGTCGGGCGTGGTCGCCGGGCGGTTGGGTGTGGTAGGCGGCGGCCAAGGATGGCAGAGGTGGCCGAGCGGTTATTACGCGTGGTGGATGCCGATGGAGTTTTTTCTTTCTGCTGATCGATTGGATTGTCGCTCCGCGCTCCGTACTCCGTCCCTATAATTACGGATTACCGTATGGTCGTTTGATTAATTCGTGTGTGGTCAGGATTAGTTGGATCACCCCTGTCTGTGCCTTTTTATATTAGTGGTGATGAGTATGAATGTGCTAAGTACAATTCTAAAAGGTAATTCGAATTGTGTCTTGAGTCAAAGAAATTTGATCAATAATTCATAGCGTGATATTTGCAAGACACATTGACATTCGTAGTCAATAATGAGCGAATAGAGAGGAGTAAGATCAAATCATATTTAATGTGATTTTGCTTATCTCATTGCTATATATAGTACATTAAGCCGGATTGTTTCCAAAAGTGCTAAATTTTATTTGGCCACCGGCGGTTAAGAGAAATATTTTGTAAAAGTTTTCTCATAAAAGCAGTTAATTAAAATTGTAATTGATCCTGAGGGTTTGGTAAAAGAACCCAATGGTGATATTACAAAAGAATGATGACTTAGGAGATTTTGTAAAGCTTCAAATAGTGTATATCGAGAAGCTCCTCATATACGTATTTGTAGTGGAATTATGAAATCAGATCTTAATTGATTTAATCTGATAAATGCAATTTTGAATTGATAAAGTGTTTTGATGTTATCAAATCACAAAGTATATTATGAGTGGATTCTACAACACAAATAGATTTTCTATGAAGGATAGTTGCATCATTGATGTGAGACGTCATGATAAGCAAATTATTGGATAAGTCATTGACTTGGTGAGGTTTCAATAGACGATATGATAATATCATTCGGAGACGCTTGATATTATTAATACTACTACGGAACCGGATAGGCCGATATCCAATTCCTAATATATCTGACCTACAATGTCAAGTTTGACATGTGAGGAGTTAAATAAGTTTATGTACTTTGTTGGATCAAAGTTTTGGACACAGTCTCAGAGCGCATGCGGAAGCGTGAGTGGCACCTTAGTTCCATTTGGTGTCATGTCATCATGCTGACTAGAATCATTATTGTTTCTGGTGCAAGTGGGAGACCGTTGGAGATCTGCCCTAGAGACAATAATAATTTAGTTATTATTTATCTCCAAGTTTATTATTAATGTTTATATCTTTATGCTATAACTGTGTTGGGCACTTGGATAGCAAATACAACGTGTTCAAGAGTAAAACCTCCAATACAGGTGTAGAGATACGAACAAGTAAAAGTGTTCCTAGTCTTGTCTCTAAGACTAGCCTATGTTGTTGTTTGATGATCATGTTTTCCTGATCATAGACTTTGTATAAGTCACACAACTATAGGAGTTTATTATCGGAATGATAATAGTACTGAACCGACTCACTGTATGATCTTGCTAAGAGACTAATCGTCAACGATGAAGGTAGCAATTGATCATATGTCTAGTTATCATTAACTATATTCCTTTGCTATGAGAATATCTGGTGACCGCTTATTCGACAATCATGTTTTGATTGTTACCTAACGTCCGGCCGTAACTGGGGACCATAACGGAAGCTTTTGGGCATGAACTAGAATAATGTATTGGAACAGAGATTATTCAAGAATGGCACTTACTCCTCCAAACGATGGAGAGATACATCCTCTAGGCCATCTCAGTATTATTATTGTCCCTCAATTGTCTGGCCAGACACAGCGTGATTTATCACGGGACAATATAAATACGGAATGAGAAAAGAGAATGATATTGGTACGAGAGTTATATGTGTTATGATCGAATGGTTTGATCACACTAGAGCACATTGTGTCAATCTCGAGATATCATTTGTATCGTGTACGTAAGGGGATTAGCGTAATGAGTAACACACATGTTCTATCGTTCACTCATAAACACACGGGAGCCAGTACGGCCGTCTAGGTCCCAATGCTGGTTATTGTCTGGTAAGTTCCCGGACATGACTTTGTGTTTACTGAACCTTTCGGGTCACACACTTAAGCTGTGAGTCAATCTTTTATTGAGATAATAAAGTTCTAGTCTAAGTGGTAATGAGATAGTGTCGGAGTAGCTCCGATGTCACAGGAACTTGTTCCAGTGGAGTTTTGAATTAGAGAGAAGGCGGACATCTAATGTCCCGGGGTGATAGGAATGGTTTCTATCACTATCGGATTTATTCCAAAGGTTTATATAAGTGGGAAATATTATTCCAAGGGTTTTGTCGGCGGATACTGGGTATCCCGGATCATGTAAATATGTTTATATGATAAGTAATTAATTCCGGCAATTTTCGGTAATAGGAAATATTCAAGGAGGAATTAATTAGACAAAACAATTAATTATTTAATTAATTATTTGGAAAATATCAAATACAAGTTTTTATTTGAGGCCACCACCATGGGGGTAGCCAAGTGGGCCCATGGGGCCCACAGGGCAGCCGCACCCCCATGTGGGGCGGGTGGCCAACCCGAGTTGGGGGGGGGGGGGACTCCCCCCCTTGGCAGAAACCCTAGTGGCTGATATGTCTCAAACGTATCTATAATTTTTGATATTTCATGCTTGTTTTATATCAAATGCCACATGTTTATCCTAAAGTTTATATCATTTTATGACATTTATTGGACTAACCTATTAACCTAGAGCCCAATGCCAGTTTCTGTCTGTTTTGTCCTTTTATTGCAGAAAAGGCCCAAAAATGAAAGTGATCGGAATTGGACAAAAATTTACCTGAATTATTTCTAGCACAAATAAGCCACAGAGCCAGAAGACCTCCTGTAGGCGGGCCCCACAGCAGCACGTGGCCTACGGGCGTGGCCAGGTACTTGCCTACGCTGTGGGCCCGCCTCCTCCGCTCGTCCACCTCCTCGCACCGCCTCTTCGCCTATAAAATCACTAGTGACCTAAAAACTCCAGAACACCGAAGACCTTTTCCAGAAACGCGTCTGAGCTCCGCCGCCATCACAAACCCTAGTTTCGGGGGTCAGCAGTTCCTGTTTCGGCACCCTGCCGGGACGGGGATTGACCCCCGGAGCCATCTCCATCAACCACGCCGCCTCCACTTTGCCTCCATGATGGTTTGTGAGTAGTTCCCCCATGGACTACGGGTTCTAGCAGTAGCTAGTTGGTACTCTCTCTCTCATGTACTTCAATACAATGATCTCATGAGCTGCCTTACATGATTGAGATCCATCTGATGTAATAGGTGTTGTGTTTGTTGGGATCCGATGAATTGTGGAATTATGATCAGTATGTTCATCTTGTTATCATACTTATGTTTTATTTAAGATCTTGCATGCTCTCTGGTACTTGTGATTACCTTGATCAATTAGTTGCTTGTATCTCCAAGAGAGGGTATTTATGCTAGATAGTGGATTCATGCCTCTAGAAGCCTGGGCTTGATTGACAGAAACGACTAAGGCTGTAGATGTGTTGTTGCCACTAGGGATAAAATAACTGATGCTTAGCTTAAGGGTACTGCTGTTAAGTCTAATGCGTTTGTTTACATTACACACTTTGCTTAATGCTATAATCTGTTGCTTGCAACTTAATACTCATGGGAGACCCGGAAGCTATCCCGTGAGTGGATTATGAGTCATAGATGCAGCTAGTAAGCGTTCTACGTATATTGTTGTAATGCCCAATTAAATACTACAATGAACTTTATCTTATCATAATATGCATTGTCATGTCCTCACAATTTTATCAATTGCCCAACTGTAATTTGTTCACCCAACACATGTTCTTTGTTCTGGGAGAGTTACCTCTAGTGAAGAAAGCTGGAAACCCCGGTCCATACACGCATCAACTATTTTCCGCACCATTGTCTCCGCTGTTACTGTTGCTATTGTTACTTTGCTGCTACTATTGCTCTCAAGTTACTGCTGCTCTCACATCACTCGTGTTACTAGTGCTTTCCCAGGTGTGGTGGAATTGACAACTCCGCTGCTAAGACTTATAAGTATTCTTTGTCTCCCCTTGTGTCGAATCAATAAATTTGGGTTTTACTTCCCTCGAAGACTGTTGCGATCCCCTATACTTGTGGGTTATCAGTGGCCCACTAGGTTGAGGCGATTTGGGAGGAGGAGTCCTCCTCCAACTCCCAATCCGAATTGGGGTGGGGGTTGGACTCCTCCCCCCTTTCCTTGTTGGAGGAGGCGGTTTGGGAGGGAGGAGTCTTACTCCTCCTCTCAATCCAAGTTGGGGAAGGGGAGGGACTCCTCCCTCCCTTCCTTGGCCGGCGGCACAAGGGGAGGGGTTTGCCCCTCCCCTTCACTAGTACAGAAAAGGCTATCTGTGGCACACCTTTTTAAAATTCTGTGGCGCACGGTGGGTGCGCCACAGAATCGTCGCCACTAATTTTTTTCTGTGGCGCACCCCCACCGTGCGCCACAGAAATACCCGGAATTCTGTGGCGCACTAGGCAACCATGCGCCACAGAATAGCTTTTCGAGTTTAAATAAAATATGGAGCCGCCCGTGACGGAGTGACCCAGCTGTGATCCCACGCCACCGGGACGCCGCCCGCCATGGCCGCGTGACGCCTCTGCGGCGCCGGCGCCGCCCTCACCGCATCCAACGTGCTGGCCCTGACGTCCTTGTCGCGGCTGCAGTAGTAGAGGAAGACGGAGGCATACAACGTGGCGGGGAAGATCCCCTTACGAGGTCCTCGAGCAGGTAGATGGCGTCCTCGACGACCTGTATGCCGTTGAGCTCGAGGTAGGCATCGATGTACGACGTGGCCCACGCAGCATCGGCGTCGGCGTGGACCGCGACCCCGTGAGCCCGTACACCATGACGGTGCACTTGGCACCCACCCGCACGCCCTCGATCCGGGACCGCACGAAGCGGCGGTAGAACGCCTCCAGGTCCTCGGCGTCGGAGACGGAGACGCCGTCCAGGCTGAAGTCGCGTCAGCCGCCCGCGTCCCCGCGCACGCGCATGGTTGTGCCCCCGCCGGTGGGGACCTCGAGGGCGGAGGGGCCGACGACAGAGGCGGTGAGGTTGCGCACGCGACCGATGACCTCGAGGGGGTGCTCTGTGGCGGGGGTGCCGTGGTGGGGGTTGGTTTGGGGGAGGAGGGTGGGAAGTGGAGGCGGTGCTTGGAGGTGGGCGTCCGGAACGGGGTCGCCGCCATCGGCGGCGGCTGCGGCGTCATCGGCGGCGCGCCCGGGCGCGGGGAGGGCGTCGGCGCCAGTGAGCCACCACTGGGGCAGCCGGACAGTGAAGGAGATGGGCGTGGGGAGGGCATCGATCTGTGGAGGGAGTTCGTGCGTGCGTGCCTGCCGTGTGTGCAGAGGTTGGGGACAGAGTGGGGTAGGTGGTTTGACCAACTACGTGCGTGGTGAGAGAAAGTGGATCTGGCGATGGGGATGGGGATTTCCGTGGCGCACGGGACCGGGTGCGCCATAGAAATCAGCATTTCTGTGGCGCACGGGACTCGGTGCGCCACAGAAATGCTGATTTCTGTGGCGCACGGGACTGGGTGCGCCACAGAAAGCAGAATTTCTGTGGCGCACGGGGCAGGGTGCGCCACAAAAATCCATATTTCTGTGGCGCATTTGGTTTTCGTGCGCCACAGAATTCCAAATTTCTGTGGCGCATGCAAAACAATGCGCCACAGAAATTATTTCTGTGGCGCACGCCTATTCCGTGCGCCACAAAAAGTGATTCCACCTATAACTGTTTTCCAACTAGTGCTTTGACCACCTATATAAACACCCCAACCCCCATGGGTTGAGACACAAGACAACAATTGCCTCCGTGCAATCTCTCTCTTTCTAGTAGATCTCATGTGTTTAGAATTAGACGTCTCTAATCCTCTCATATAGATCTAATCAAGTTGATTAGATCTACCACCTAAACTACGCCGAAAGGCTGTCTCTCTTCGTCGGTGCTAGTAGTTCTAGGCGGCGAACATGTTCGGCGGATTGGCGCGGTGTACGTGTGGATACTGTTAGAGCAGGGCTGCACAAGGAGTTCCTCGACAACGGACCGGCAACAATCTCACCTCCCGGCATGGACGTGAGATTCTTCATCACGCTTCACCGACATCTATTTCGACAAACACAAGATCTTCCGCAACGATGTTTGTAAGTATTCTGGATCTAGCATTATGGGGTGCAGCATATCTTCATAGATAGATCTTGGCGACAAGGTTACATAAAATTTTAAAGTTTTACCCGCAACCCAATACCGGCATCATTTTATCACATGCCATGCTTCTCTCCAAATCATTTGTGTAATTGCTTCTACTTGTTTGCTTGCTAGAGTACTTTGGCCTCCACTTTGTACCATCAAACGGAGGGCAAACCCTTCACCATGGCACATTGTTGGCTTGAATTGACCGGGAAGCCGAAGTGGACCTCCCAATATGATGATCACAAGAATCCGGCTAAGAAATGGAATAACAATGATGGATCAAGCTCATCCATTCCAATTGGAGTTGATGAAGAAGATGGGCCGTCCGAAGCTGGAACCGGTGGCCTCCGGATGAGGATTGTCGTGGTTTTGTCACGGCAGGTGTTACCGGGTGGTAACTTGAGATTAGAGGCAAGACAGTCATAGCGTTCGGGATATTGCTTAGCTCGCTAGGGAAAAAGGATGTATCCTGGTTCAGCCTCTCCATAGGAGATAAAGACCTACTTCCAGCCTAGTGTTTCTCTATTCTCATATCGATCTCGATCTCCCGGCGGATAACAACACTGTCGGGTTCCGAGTCTAGGTTACAAGGGTTCTCTCGCTGTATAGCTTGTATCTCTTGAGTCTCTAAAGTTCGTCCTGTTCTATGACCCAGGAGCCAGTTTATATAGATACCCGGGTCTCCTGGTCGATTACAAGGCAAGACCGGGTCACGCCCGAACTCGGAGTCCTAAGCAAAGTCTAGTTCATCTGTCTTGACCTCCAAGTCTCGCATACCGCCTCCGGTTCTTCTAGAACCTTCCTTGTTTACACCGGGTTACCGATAAACTTCTCAGTCCATCAATGTAGCCCGGCCCAAGATGATCTGGTGGGCCTCGCCAGTCTTTCCTCCTGGCGGGTCACAGTTTCCCTGTCCTTGGGCCTACCGGGTTATCTTTCCCCATCAAGGATGATGGGGAGGAGGTGGGAGAAGGACCGCTTGGCTCGTGACGGCGCCTCAACGAAGATGTCCGCCACCTGGACGGACATCTTCTCCAACAAGATGAAATCATAAAGAAGTTGGAGAAAGAAAGAGAGGACAAGAAGGCCGAGAGGTACGAAACCTTCTTGGCTTTGCAAAGGGAAAGAATGGACTTTGATCGCCTCCGGCTCAAGGAGAGGATGGATTTGGAGAGGGAGAGGTTGGATGTGGTCAAGGAGGAGGCTTGGAACAAGATCCAATTGGAGCCAAAGAAGTTGCAAACCAGCCTAGCAGTGAAGCAAGAGAAAGTTCTTCTCGCAAGAATCACCGTGGAACAAAGGATCATGCTCCAAGATGCTAACCTCTTGGATGAGCCAAGTGCCAAGGGGATCCTCATGATGAAGAAGAGGATCTCCGACCGTGACCTCGGCCTAGATGGCTCCGGTGCAACTGCCCCTTGAATTCGGACCATTTTCTTTGTAATTTGGATCCGGTATGTATCAGACAACTCTTTACTTTCGTGTTGAATTTTGACCATTTTATTTTGTAATTTCGATCCAGTTTGTATCGGATCGACATTGTGGCGCCCCGACCCGAATGCTATACAATGATGTTGTGTGTCACCGGTTAAGCGATACAACCGGAGGTTACGGGTTTACCAATCCCCGGCCAAAACCTTTGGCAGGCGTTGCTCGGAATGGATCATCGGCAACGCAACACCCCGATTGATGCCTTAACACAGGCACAACCCTCAATGCATAATAGAGAGATCAAGACTTGTGGAACAACTGGCACATCACAGACTCTACGACTCAAAGCATTATAGTTCAACTCTTATAATAGAGAAAGATAGCAAATTACAACCAGAGGTCACAGACCAACAGTACAACATGCGGAAGCGAATTAAGTTGTTCTAAACAACAAGATCCAAATTATGGCCTAAGAGGCCTACAAATAAACATTCAAGCGCCAGCTGTTCCGGGATGTCCCAAGCTGCCACCTGGGAACCCCAGACTACTCGTCGACGTCCACAAAGAACCCACCTTCGAGGTCGATGAAGTCCTCCTCTGAAACAAAACAAACTGAAAGGACATATCCTTCCCCACAGTGTTTTGATGTTTGTTGACAACACACTTAGATGTCTAATGTGTGTGCTAAAAGTGTGCAGGATTGTATCAATTAATATTGCACAGGTTTTGTATCAAGAAAAGGAAGAAAAGCAGTCTTCATAGCTTCATCCGGTACTACCGGGTTCACCCCGGTACTACCGGTTGTTCTGCCATGCGGAACTACCGGGCCCAGTATCGGATCTCCAAAAGCTCTTCTGGACTCGCTCGATTTAATCCGGTAGTAGCACCGGTAGTAGGCGCGGTACTACCGCGTTGGGAGCACTACCGAACCAGGACGCCGGTATTACCGATGCGCACGTGGAGTGAGAGTTGACCAGTCAGACGCCAGGACTTCAGTTCCCCGTCAGCCGGTACTACCGGGCGAGGCCCGGTACTACCGCTGCGGGCTATTTACAGTTCAAACGGTACTACCTCCAGTTGGACAAGCTTGATTCCTCACTCTCTCTCCACCATTGTTGCAAGCTTCAATCTACTAGAGCTCCCACTCCAACCACTCAAACACGTTGATACTTTGAGGAGTGAAGGAGGAGCCCTAGATCCGCATCTCCACCGAGCCGATTTGTCTACATCGACCTAGTCACTTGTAGATCTTGTGTAACTTGATACATTGGATACCTAGAAGATACTTGTGATTCTTGTGGCTTTGGTAGCCACAAGGATTAGCCGGGAGCCTCCAATTGAGTTGTGGAGACGCGACCCGGCCTTGTGATTCTTGTGGCTTTGGGAGCCGCGGGAATTTGGTGAGAGCCTCCAATTCGGTTGTGGAGTGTGCCTCATCCTTGTAAAGGTTTGTTGCCACCTCGAGGGCATCATATAGTGGCTCGTGGATCTCCTCATCGGAGGATAACACGAGGGAGATACGGTGTGCCATATCAAGGCTATTCGGAGTTCACTTTGTGACTCCGCACCGCTCCAACGGAGACGTAGCTTCCATTGGGAAGTGAACTTCGGTAGAACATCTCCGCGTCACCGTGTGGTTATCTCTTAACCTTCCTTTACTCGTATTGCTAGCTTATCTTGTGTAGAATATCTTGCTAGCTTGTTTATTGCTCATCATATAGGATTGTTCATCTAGTTGCATATCTAGAGAACTTATATTTGAGCAATTCCTTAACTTGTTGAAAAGAAAATTAAAATTGGTAGTTGCCTATTCACCCCCCCCCCTCTAGTCAACCTACTCGATCCTTTCAATTGGTATCAGAGCAAGGTCTCTTTATTAAGGGCTTAATCGCCTAAAGAGGAGGATGGCTAGTGCGGAGGAGTACAACGTGCTAAAGATGAGGAGTTAAAACTTGCTAAGGAACAAGAAAAATTTGATAGAGAACAACTTGACAAAGAACTAAAGAAGCGGGAATAATCCCTCCCGAGGGTGATGCCCCAATCACCATGAAGTCCATGATTGAACTCTTTGGGTTCATGAAAGGCAAAATGGTGGATGAGGTGTATACTCGGGTATCTAATCAAAATGGCTCCTCATCATCCGCTAGCCCTATTAAGGGTGCTAGTGACAAGGATAAAAATGATAAACCTAATGAGAAGCCTTCTCTTAACTTTGCTCCACCTAGCTCTTATCTCACTCAAGTTTCACTCACTCAACCTCATATAACCAACCTTGGTAGACCCCCTCCTAAGCTTGATAATACTCGTTATTTCACTTGGAAGAAATCTATGGAGTCTTATTTTCGCAGCTCATCGGTGCATCTTTGGAGGGTGGTTCTACATGGTTTCAACCCAGTTGATCCCAACAACTTGACCAAGCAAGAAGAGATTGATGAGCAACTTGATGCAAATGCCAAGTACATTCTTGAGAGTGCTATGACCGCAAATGATGAAGATCATGTGCGGAATCTCAAAACTTGCAATGAGGCTTGGCTCCATCTTGAAACCGTGTATGAAGGAAATGAGGGCATTCAACGCTCCAATGCGGCCGTCCTTCAACATCAAGTTGACAACTTCATCATGCTAGACGAAGAGACTCCGACCGAACTTTACCGAAGACTCTACAAGCTTGTGGTGACATGTAGGGAAAATGGAAAGAAGGATATGGATGATGAATGGGTCAAGGCCAAGTTCCTTCAAGCAATTATGCCATATAGTGAAACTATGGTGATGAACCTCCATGCAAGAGCGGATTACACAACAATGACTCCCAATGACATGTTGGCTCAATTTGTCACATATGATACATTGAAGTCCACATCCAAGTCTTTCAACCAAGTCCGTGGCCCAAGACTCTTGCTTTGAAGGCTCGTGTGGTAGACCATCCAAGATATGAAGAAAGCCCGGTCTATGAAGGTGAAGAAGACTTGGAGGGTGAGCTCAATGAAGTTCTTGCACTTGCCGCCACCCGGTTTTGGAACAAGAAGAACAAGAGCGTCAACCCTCCACCAATAAAAAGAATGTGCTTCAATTGTGGAAAGGACACTCATCTTGTGAAGGATTGCCCCTATGAAAGAAGAGAGGATAATGGTGGTCAACTCATTCTAAAGAAGAACAAGTACCACCCCAAGCCTACCTACATGAAGAGATCACCTCAAAAGGCTCTTGTGGCATCCCATCAAGAGGAATACGAGTCCGGAGGTGAGGAGGATAAAGAACCAAGTGAAGAAGTAGGAATGGCGGCTCTTGCAATGGGCACCCTTCCTCCATCATTGGCCAACCTCTTCTCATCTCCAAACGACGACAAGATCTCCAAGCCTATGTGCCTCATGGCCAAGGAAACAAAGGTGAATTCCCCACCAAAAATTACTATCTCCTCTAACCCATCACTATTGGATTGTGTTGAGGATGTAGGGAAAATTGAAGAAGAGGATAAAATTTCTATCTTCATTAGCAAGCTCCAAGGTCCAACCAAGAAAATGGTTGAGGCCCTCATGTATCAATATGGAGAAGCCAAGCATCTTCTTAATGAGAAGGATGTTAGGATTTGTGAGCTCGAAGGGCATGCATGTGATCATGCCGACAAAATTGGTGAGCTAGAAGATCAACTTGTTGAGGAACAATTGCTCCGTGAGCAACTTGAGGAGACACATGCCATGGATCTTTCCAAGGCAAAAGAAACTCGTGAAACCTCTATTCAAATTGCTATTGATCTAAAAAGTAAAAATGAGGAACTTGTAGAGAGTCATAACAAACTCTTTGAGGGTTTTGAGCAACTTAGGGAAACCCACAAGGTGACCTCAAGTGAGCTCACTACACTCAAGGAGTCATATGCCAAACTACAAGCTCAATTTATCTATGCTAGCTTCACCACTTCTCATAATGATAAAGATGCAAATGCTTGTACCACTAACCCTTTATGTGTCAAGGCATCTCTTATTGAGGAAAACACTAGGTTGAAGGCCCAACTTGAGAAGGGCCTAGCCACTTGTATCCAAGGGGAAAAGAACCTCAATGATCTTTTGAGCAATCAAAAGGGAGTGGTTGGCAAAGAAGGAATTGGGTTCACACCCAACTCTAAGAAGGTCAACAACAAGAAGAAGAAGGCGACTCCCCCTTCCAAAGATATTGTTTTTGTGAAGGAGGGGGAGTTAGCCAAAGCAAATGACAACTCTATTGGGAGTGGTAATGTCACTAGGGGCAATGCCACTCACAATAACTTTGCGGGAAAATACAACCCCTCATATGTTCTTTTGAAATCTACAAATGGTTGTGTTTTTGCTAAATATGTTGGCTCTTCATATGGAGATGATTATCACTATGCTATTTGGGTTCCAAAGACCCTTGTGACTAACAAAAGAGGACCCATTCCAAAATGGGTACCTAAATCAAAGACTTGATTTATTGTAGGGTTTCTCTTCCGGTGGATCTTCATGGCTCATTGATAGTGGATGCTCATCCCATATGACCGGAAGCAAAGAACTAGTAAAGGACTTATTGAAACAACTACTCTCATTCTCTCATGTCACCGTTGGCAACAATGCAAGACTCAAGGTAGTGGGAGTTGGTAAAGTGGTGATCACTCCGGAGTTATCCATTGAGAAGGTCCTCCTTGTCGAATCTCTTTCATACAATTTACTTTCCGTTGGTCAATTATGCAATGCCGGTTACACCGTTATTTTTAATAAATACCACGTGACCATCCTTTTCACTCAAACACTCAATGTCGCCTTTGTTGGATTTCGTGAAAACGGTTTGTATGTGGTTGATTTCTCAAAAGAGACCACTCAAATCGCTACATGTTTAATGGCTAAAGGCGACAAGGGGTGGCTTTGGCATCGCCGACTTGGCCATGTCGGTATGAGAAATTTACAAACTCTTGTAAAGGGTGGACACGTGGTAGGACTAACCGATGTTAATTTTTCCAAAGATCGTCCTTGTAGTGCTTGCATAGCCGGAAAGATGCATGAGAAGAATCACCCCAAGACGACCATTATCTCCACTAAGAGGCCTTTGGAGCTCCTTCATATGGATCTTTTTGGGCCTCCCACATATGATAGTCTTGGTGGCAAGAAATATTGTTTGGTGATTGTGGATGATTATTCAAGATATTGTTGGACTTTCTACATCAAGAAGAAGAGTGAAACTCAAAAGATATTCATTGACTTTGCAACCCTAGTTCAACGCCAATATGACTCCAAGATTTTGGCAATTAGAAGTGACAATGGTACGGAGTTCAAGAATTACACTATGGATGATTTCCTAAGTGGGGAGGGCATTCAACACCAATATTCCGCTGCATATACTCCCCAACAAAATGGTGTTGCCGAAAGGAAGAACCGCACTCTTATTGATATGGCAAGAACTATGATGGCCGAATTTAATTCCCCATACAACTTTTGGGCCGAAGCCATCAACACCGCTTGTCATTACTCAAACCGGCTCTTTTTCCGTCCTCTCAAGAACATGACACCATATGAACTCCTCACCGGTAAAAAGCCAAATGTATCTTACTTTCGAGTCTTTGGATGCAAATGCCATGTTTACATTAAAGGTTGCAAAATTGCTAAATTTGAATCTAGATCTTTTGATGGTATATTTGTTGGATATGCCGCAAAGTCTCATGCTTATAGGGTCTACAACATATCCACCGGGTGTGTTGAAGAATCTATGAACGTGGAGTTTGTCGAGGATAATGGCTCCCAAGCGGAGCATATTGATCATGATGATGTAGGTGATGTTGCTCCATCTCAAGCCATAAGAACTATGGGGATTGGAGAACTAATTCCTATTGAAGGACCTACTCAAGAAGAAGGAACAAGTTCTACCCAAGTTGAGCCATCTACCTCAACAAGTGATCAACCAACTATCAATGATCAAGAACAAGAACATGTAGATCAAGAAAATGGTCAAGACCCACCCAACTCTAGTGGTGAACAAGAACATAATGAACCCACAACCCCAAGAACTCCACTTCGGGTTGACCATGAGCAAAATGAAGGAAATGATGAAGATATTTGTGTTGGTGAAACAATTGGTCAAGCCTGGAACGCCGGGTCATCCGGCGTGCATCAAATTGGATTACCAACAACACTTCAAAGAAAATATCCTTGGAGTATCCGTAGAGGTGTGTCCACACGCAATCAATTAGCTAACTTTTGTGGTCATGTCTCTTGTTGTCTAGCTTAGAACCTCTCAAGGTGTATGATGCCCTTGAAGACATGGATTGGGTTGCGGCTATGCATGAAGAGTTGAACAACTTCGAGCGCAACAAAGTATGGTCATTAGTGGAAAGACCCAATGACTCCTCCCATAATGTCATTGGAACCAAGTGGATATTCAAGAACAAGCAAGACTCAATGGTCAAGTCATCCGCAACAAAGCAAGATTGGTTGCACAAGGCTACACCCAAATCGAAGGAGTCGACTACGGTGAAACCTATGCCCCCGTTGCTAGACTTGAATCCATTCGCTTACTATTGCTATGCATCTACTCATAAAATTACTTATATCAAATGGATGTTAAAAGTGCTTTTCTAAATGGTCCACTAAATGAACAAGTATATGTGAAACAACCTCCGGGTTTTGAAGACCCTAATTTCCTAACCATGTCTACTTACTACATAAGGCTCTTTATGGGCTCAAGCAAGCTCCACGTGCTTGGTATGATCATCTCAAGGAGTTCTTAGTAGACCGTGGCTTTGCAATTGGGGTAATAGATCCCACCTTTTCAAAAAGAATAAATGGAGATTTTTTGTATGCCAAATATATGTTGATGATATTATCTTTGGTTCCACTAACCATGAATTTAGTGATCAATTCTCCAAGCTAATGACCAAGGAATTTGAGATGTCCATGATGGGAAAATTGAATTATTTTCTTGGCTTTGAAATCCATCAATTCGAGAAGGAACATTCTTATGTCAAGCCAAGTACATTAAGGACATGCTCAAGAAATTTGATATGAACAATGCCAAGCCATATAAGTTTCCCATGGACTCCAAGGCGGATCTTCACTTAGATCCGGATGGTAAGGAAGTTGATCAAAAGCTTTATCGTTCTATGATTGGATCTTTGCTTTACCTTTGTGCATCTAGACCGGATATTATGTTTAGTGTGGGTATGTGTGCAAGATTCCAATCAAGTCCTAGGGAAAGTCATGAAACCGCGGTCAAAAGGATTCTAAGATATTTGTTGGATACTCCCAACTATGGTCTTTGGTATCCCCATGGTACAAGCTTTGATCTTGTTGGTTATTCGGATGCGGATTGGGCGGGTTGCAAAATGGATAGAAAATCAACTTCGGGTACATGCCAATTCCTTGGTAGGTCCCTTGTGAGTTGGTCTTCCAAGAAGCAAAATTGTGTGGCCTCGTCATCCACCGAAGCCGAATACATCGCCGCCGGTAGTTGTTGTGCACAATTATTATGGATGAGGCAAACTTTAAAGGATTATGGTGTCATTTGTGACAAAGTGCCTCTTTTATGTGACAATGAAAGTGCTATTAAAATTGCACACAACCCGGTTCTTCATGGCAAGACCAAGCACATTGAGATTCGGTATCATTTTATTCGAGACCATGTTGAGAAGGGTGATATTGCAATCAAGTATGTCAACACCAAGCATCAACTCGCCGATATGTTCACAAAGCCTCTTGGTGAAGCAAGATTCAAGGAGTTGAGAGGAGAACTAAATGTGGTGGACATATCCAATTGGATTTAGTGGATTTCTTGCATACCTACCCATATTAGACGATACTTATTTGGTTTAGATGTAGGCATGGACATAGGGGGAGTGCGGTCCTAATCATTGGACCATCCCTCCCCCCATTATGCCGATAGTAAGAATTCATTTGCATCTCTATATTCGTTCTATGAATTGTGAGCTTAAATGACGAGTAGTGGCCGTGACTCAAGATATATCTTCGCGGTATCACACCACATACTCATACATGGTGGCCTCGGCCACCACCCTCTTCCTTATGAAGAGTTGGTTTCATTTGGATTTTATTGGTTTTCTAGTGCTCCTATGGAAAACATGCTCAATTTGGTGTTTTTGTGTGTATTTGATTCTTGCAAATTGAGTATGAAGTACCATCTCCAGTGTGTTGATCTAATCCTATGCCTTTCATCTATCTCAAAACAACTTCCATCTTGCACAAGTTCAAATTCCTTACACAAAAAGAGAAATCTGGGGTTTCTTAGGAGGCCCCGGTAGTACCGCCGGTGGGATCCGGTAGTACCGGGCTCTGAATCTAAGCAGTTCTGCTGCTCGCAAAGATTCAGGCCCCGGTAGTACCGGATTCTCCGCCCCGGTACTACCGGGAATCGGGTTCTAGATATTCACCGTGCGGGCAGGGTGGGGGTTATTCCCCATTTTCCCCACCCGCACGAAGCCACACCCGCCGCCTCCTCTGCTCCTCACCTCCGGCCGCCGCCCTTGGCCGCCGGAATCCGCCATCTCCGGCCAGATCTGCTCCGTGGGAGCGATCCCCTCGTCGATCTCCTCCATGGCCTCCGGTATTTCCCCGTTCTTTGCATTCTTTGTTTCTAGATCTTGAAACCTAGATGTATGGAGAGGAAATGTTGGTAGCTCCGTTGGCAACGGTTAAAGTTGGATGGATGATCACCTAGGCCTTGTTAGCTAGCATATATGTGTAATGTATGGTTGAATCTCTCGATTGTGCCATTTCAGTCTTGAATCGGCTCAGCCGGTACTACCGGGTTCACCCCGGTACTACCGGTTTTCAAATTGCTCGATTCAACCATTCTTTACATCTACTGGCTAGTTTTTGTTTCCTTATCCGTGAACTTGTGCACTCATCTATTCCCTGCCCTACCTATATGCTGTTTCACAGGTAGTCGCCGTGGTACCAAGAAGCCACGTCTTGTGGAGGATGAGATTGAAGAAGAAGAGGAAGTATTGCCTGCTCGCACCACAGCCAGAACTCAAGCAAGGGGAAGAACATCAGCTGCTGCTCGTACCACCACTGCTCCCCCCACGAGAGCCCGCAAAGCACTTCACTTATGGAAGAATGAGGACTATCAGAAGCTCAGAGAAGAGAATCCCTATGCTGAGGAGAGGTCACCTCTTGTGCGGAATCCGCACTTTTACACAAATGATCAAGAAGCCATCTACAAGGAAATCTATCTCCACAAGGATTACTCCGTGGTTGTCCAACACACTCTTGATATTCAGTACATGAGAAACTCGAAGCACAAGGGCTATTTTGATGAGACACTTGCTATGTGTGAAGAGTTTGGGCTGATTGACATCATGAAGGAGAACCATCCCTACATTGAGTACTACATCATTCAGTTCTTTGCCACCGTCTACCTTGACCATGATGAAGCCCGGACCCTATATTGGATGACTAAGGACACCTTGCTTTCGCCACCATGGCGGAGTTTGGAGAGCTTCTAGGCTATGAAGACAAGGGTGAAAGTGTTGCTAGTGGATGGAGATGCCATGACAATGATCGATCAAGCTCCAAGGATGTTCTTGGACCAATCACTATGGAAAGGGCACCACCGGTAAAACTGCTCATCTTGTGCGTCCATTTGAGATTCTCCACCGTGTCTATAGGGAAACCATTGCTCCTCGTGTGGGAAATTGGGATGAGGTTCATGGCTTCATGTTTGACCTTCTCAAGCTCTCATATGAAAATCAAGGCAAAGGCAAGAAGCTTGATGTGATGGATTGGATGTGGAATGACTTGTGGTCCACAATCATTGATAGAAGGGCCCCCATCTATGGCCCATACATTATGAAGCTCATTCGCCGCAAGTGGGCTCTCAAGAAGAATGGAGAAGATATCATGAAGGATGGCAGCCCCGTTGTGGCTCATCTGGTGAAGGAACTGCGTATCAAGTCTCATGCTCCTCCCAAAACCAAGCCCTTTGATCCTGGCTGCTGCTGAAGCTGAGAGAGCTAGTGGGAGTGCACCTCCTCTTGAGGAACCTTCATGGTTCAAGAAGCTGCAGATTAAGGCCAAGAGGGCCTTTTGCCTCAAACTGGATTTGGAAGACCGTCTGTATGAAGCTCATGTGTATCACAAGAAGGCAGCTCAGCGACACAAAGCAATGATGAGGCATATGCAGATTCCAGTCTCCGATGGTTGAAGAGTAATCACTCCAAAGGAGGAATGGGTGTCCAAGCATGGTTTCTGGAGTGATGAAGATGCTCCTCCACATGGTGATCGCTTTCAGGCCTCCTCTTCGACCCACCACGGCGCGGGTGGAGCTTGATGCTCCTAGGGACGTATAGCATCGCGCTTCTCCCTTTTTGGCATTTCGATGACAAAGGGGGAGAATGTGTTCTATTTAGGATGAGCCGTGGGATTTGCATGGGTGGAAACACAAGCTTGCACTTCGTTTGATCTTTATGCTTGTGTTTCATCTTTTATCTTTATTTGGATATTTGCTTTGAACTTCCTATGCATGTGTAAGACATGCCTTGAACTTATGGTATTGTAATAAGACCTATCTAGTATGTTACTTGCGTATTGTTGCTTATATTGTGCAAGTTGTTTAATTGTTATCCATATGAACTTGCTTGGTTCGTAAAATATAGGGGGAGCTCCGCCCATTTTATATGGTGTGTTTTGCATTCAAAAGCAAATTCCTAATAAACACACAATTTGGAGAGCCCCGTCTATCTTTTGCAAATCATTTGTTTCTCCTAAGTATGTTGTCATCAAACACCAAAAAGGGGGAGATTGAAAGGACATATCCTTCCCCACAGTGTTTTGATGTTTGTTGACAACACACTTAGATGTCTAATGTGTGTGCTAAAAGTGTGCAGGATTGTATCAATTAATATTGCACAGGTTTTGTCTCAAGAAAAGGAAGAAAAGCAGTCTTCATAGCTTCATCCGGTACTACCGGGTTCACCCCGGTACTACCGGTTGTTCTGCCATGCGGAACTACCGGGCCCAGTACCGGATCTCCAAAAGCTCTCTGGACTCGCTCGATTTAATCCGGTAGTAGCCCGGTAGTAGGCGCGGTACTACCGGGTGGGAGCACTACCGGACCAGGACTTCGTTCCCCGTCAGCCGGTACTACCGGGCGAGGCCCGGTACTACCGCTGCGGGCTGTTTACAGTTCAAACGGCAGATTTCTGGGAGGGGTATTTATACCCCTCCACCTACCTCCGGTTGGACAAGCTTGATTCCTCACTCTCTCTCCACCATTGTTGCAAGCTTCAATCTACTAGAGCTCCCACTCCAACCACTCAAACACGTTGATACTTTGAGGAGTGAAGGAGGAGCCCTAGATCCGCATCTCCACCGAGCCGATTTGTCTACATCGACCTAGTCACTTGTAGATCTTGTGTAACTTGATATTTTGGATACCTAGAAGATACTTGTGATTCTTGTGGCTTTGGTAGCCACAAGGATTAGCCGGGAGCCTCCAATTGAGTTGTGGAGACGCGACCCGGCCTTGTGATTCTTGTGGCTTTGGAGCCGCGGGAATTTGGTGAGAGCCTCCAATTCGGTTGTGGAGTGTGCCTCATCCTTGTAAAGGTTTGTTGCCAACCTCGAGGGCATCATATAGTGGCTCGTGGATCTCCTCATCGGAGGATAACACGAGGGAGATACGGTGTGCCATATCAAGGCTATTCGGAGTTCACTTTGTGACTCCGCACCGCTCCAACGGAGACGTAGCTTCCATTGGGAAGTGAACTTCTTCGTAGAACATCTCCGCGTCACCGTGTGGTTATCTCTTAACCTTCCTTTACTCGTATTGCTAGCTTATCTTGTGTAGAATATCTTGCTAGCTTGTTTATTGCTCATCATATAGGATTGTTCATCTAGTTGCATATCTAGAGAACTTATATTTGAACAATTCCTTAACTTGTTGAAAAGAAAATTAAAATTGGTAGTTGCCTATTCACCCCCTCCCCCTCTAGTCAACCTACTCGATCCTTTCACAAACGACGTTGAGTTCGACGAACTCGTAAGATTAAAAATAGAGCTTTAGCTCGATGAGGCTTTCAAAGTTTTATGGCTGTTTTGCATAAAGCTGATTTTATTTATAAAACATAACTCCATGGCATCGACTAATCAGAGTATATTTTTAAAAGGGGGTAAGGAGTAACTCTTTTCTCTTGATCACCTTTCTCATCATCAACCACCATCATCACTGTACCTGTTCTATAAAGGCACCTCCCCCGAATCACCCTCGAGGAAGCTAACCTTGCATTCTTGAGTAGTACCTTTAGTACCCAGGTTTTAATCATTCCGTTCAAGTTTTCTATGATCTTATCGTCCTTTCCCAAGTCGTCCCGTAACCGTGGACACGGCTTTTTGAAAAGATTTAACCCTGCAGGGGTGCACTGTGTTTAACCTTCGGTACCGCCCGGCTCATTGCCTACGCTTAGCTCTCTTCCGGGGAAAGCCGGCTGAGTGGGAACGGTTACAACCTTTACCTTGCTTGAGACTAACCCATGATCATCATTGGCGGTAGGACAGGTTCAGTGCCTCCAACACCCTGCCCCGGCCACTTATTTTCCTAAACACCACCATCCTATCATCTCAGTCTTGGCCACCATCTTCACGCACGCGCAAATGGAAGCCCGAACTAGAGGACCCTCGGCTAGCCCTCCACAAGTTAGTTGGTCGACGAAGGCTCCATATACCCCACCGAATGGAAGCACGCTCATTCTTGGTTCAAGAGGTAAAGAACTCGCACCTAGGCGGCGAAGCGAGACAAAACACCACCGACCATAGTGGCCTCTCATCCCCACCTTTAAGTAGTTTATTACCTGTCACCACAATTCCTCCACCATCATCCGAACATTTCAACAACTGTTTCCAACATGAAATATCCATCGACGAAAAACATTTAACTAGGCATGGCTAAGCAACAACATAACATAGTCAAGCATCTCAGGCCAACAATACATACCTATGGATAATAGGAGGGAAACAGGTAATGGCATCGGAAACTTAATGCAACTATAGGATACTCTAATCCAATAAAATTGACATTTGGAACCGCATGCAATATTATAGTGGAGAAAATATTTGCGGAAACATAGGATAAGACATGCTCAGAGGGGGGATTATGCTTGCCTTGTTCAACGTGTTGGTAGTACGGGTCGTCGGGGTATTGCGATGTAACCCCGGCCGCTTGATCTATCGAAGCATAAAACATCGGAATAACAATCAATCACCACACATGCATTAACAAATGCAATGTGCAAACACATGATGGCATGACATTTTCAATCCCCGAGATGAGGATGATTCAAGCTATTCAACTTAACGGAGTTCGAATGCTTAGAGGGGGCACATCTCGAATACACCGTGGAGTTAAGTAAAGTAGTATCTCTACGTGTTGATTAGAAATAGATGAAACCTTAGGTTTAACTTGCATATGATTGACATGCACATGTGATAGATGCAGGGTGTAGGTGTTTAATCATTCTTGTAATCAAATTAACAAGGGAAACTGAAAGGATTTTGTATTACAGCTGAGGAAGGTTAATCGGATTATCCGATTAAGTTGGAATCGGATTATCCGATACAACTGGTTCGAAAAACGACTAAGGACCTGAAGTTTAAACAGTGTTCTGGGGTACTGCTAATTTTCGGAATATTCGAATTTTTCTAAACCGATTATCCGATCGACGCGGTGTCTTGAAATTTGGCTAAGGACTAAAAGCATCTTCGCAATGGAGGTCTTCGGAAAATCCGAATTTTCCAGTTTCGGATTATCCGATCGGATGACCCAGCAGCGAGCCACGGCGAACTACGGTGCGACGGTGACACAGAGGGCGAGGGGAGGAACGGAGGGCACTGGGGAGACCAGTAGCTCACCCTGAGCTCGTGGTGGAGGACGACGGCGAGGTCGGGACGTGGCGACGGCAGCAAATCGTCCCACGGCGGCGCTCGGACGGCAGCGAGGAAGAAGAGGTCATCGAGGTCGGCGCTGAGCGGCCCGGCTCGATTCCTTCGGCGAGGACGGCGAGGGGGACACGGCGGAGCTTCGGCGTCTTATCTACTCGGAGCGGCCTCAGGCGACGGCGACGCGGCGTCAACGGCGAGCTCGGTTTCGGCCGTACGGAGAGGACGAGAGAAAGGGAACGAGAGAGGAGAATATCGCGGAGGAGCAGGTGAGGCTCGTGGTGCTTGCTCCTCGAGGGTGAGGGCAGGGCAGGGTCCCCGGCGCGGCATCATGCGGGCGCGGCACGGCGGCATGGCGCCAATGCGGAGGAGAGAGAGACGACGGCAGTTTTGCAAAAACCCCCTGGCAGTTTTCTTCCATCACCGATAGGTCCTTTTTAGTTACTGTCGTGGGTTTGTCACGTCAGATGTCATGGTAATGACTTCGTAGGTTGGGATTTGCGCGAGTCAAACGTTTCCGAGCTTAGATCGCAGGGACAAAAATGAACACAGATTTACCTAGGTTCGGCCCCTCAATGTGAGGGTAAAGACCTACTTCCTGCCTACCCTAGATTGGTATTGATATGATATATGTGGTGTTACAATGCAGGCGATCCGATCTCGGTACTCACCGTAGGAACTAGGGTTTTAGGGCTTGATCGCTTGACCCATCTAAGTCCTGCGATTCCTCTTATATACACAGAGCCTCGTCAGGTTACAATGGTATTACTTGGAGACTACTCTTCGTGCCTTCCAACTTAAGTTTTCTCCAATCTTCTGGATCCTTCCTTTGGTAGGCCGCGATCTTCGGTCGCCCATCTTTACATGGCCCAATAATAGCGTGATCATTAAATCGATGTTTTTGGCCTTGAATAAGTCGCATTACACTTGTGGGGCCGCGGGTTAATCTATTTATCATTCCCCCGACATTACCCCCAAGCTTCTGGGTGATTCGTTGAATCAGGCGGAAGATTCTGTCTTGATGATGATCTTGTGGGCTTGCGATTGTAGAGCTTGGTGACTCGCTGATGTTGAGTCGCGAGCGTTGCTGTTCTTGAGCCGCTGACGTAGAAGCGATGAGTCGCAAGTGTTGCGGCTTCTTGAGCCGCTGATGTAGAAGCGATGAGTCGCAATCTTTGCGGCTTATTTAGCCGCTGATGTAGTATCACAAGCCTTTGAACACTTATGTTTTGGTCGCATTGAAGTTGCACAATTGCAGTAAGTTCACTGAAATTATAAGATGTCAGTGGAGCCTTTGGTGAAAACCACCTTGTCCTGTTAGATGCAAGACTGATCTGAAATCATAAGAATAATAACTTATGATATCAAGATATATCAGCCAAATGTGTATAAGGTGCTGAGTCATAGACATCGAAGCATAAAAGACCATAAGCATAAATAAGCTGGTCAATCATTAGAATAATAATCTGTCATGTTATCATGATGAGCCATCTGAATGCATGTTGAAACATGGCGGCTCAAGGGCATATGGCCACTGATTGAGTTAAAAAAGTTGTGAGTCGCTAATTTGACTCGCAGATGTATATATATATTTCCACGCACTGCAAAAAATGAGATATGCATATAAACATGATAATGAATATAATAAAGACCGCCGGATACTAGTGGATGTGTAGCCCCCGAGGGCCGAGTTGTATGCACGATCATGCTGCTCGGGACTCAAAAATATCTCAAGTTGGACAATAATTTAATTGTCCTAGCCCCCAGGCATTAAGCAGGCATGATTTCATTATCCTGCTTGATGGCATATCATTACAATTTGATCCTGCAACAGATTGCGCAAATATTTTTCCGCAAGAAAATAATGATACTTGGAGATGGGCAGAGCCGCATATAAACTCCAAACTGTGAAATATTAGTTGAGATGCTAGGATAAAAGATAATCCTAGTCAATATTCTAGATATAAATTAAGGAATCATCCTTAAAAATTCCACTTGATGTGGCTGAAATTAAATAAATGATGGTGGCTTGTACAGCCGATATCAGGAATGATCATCCCAATCCGAAAAAATCTGGTTATGCCAGTTCAAACTCAATTGGCTGAGTTATATGTTCCTGAAATTCAAAGGGCAAAGGCCCCCGAGGAAACAATGATAATGACTTGATAATAACATGTTAGCCTTGGCGGCTGATAATAATGATAAAATATTAGTACTCCGTATGATAGCATACGGTACCCTGCATGATAGCAAATTGTAATCTGCACTTTGCATGAAAGCAAATTGTAATCTGCATGATAGCATGTTGTGATCTGCATGATAGCATATTGTACTTTGACTCAGTATTTCCCAAATCTAATGTGTGTTCAGGGTCGAGAACGGCCATGATAGGTAGCCATGATAGGCATTCAGACTCGATTGACGCCACACGCGGGTACTTTAGTCCTTCTGAGTTATCTCTATTATCGTTAAGTAGGTCTTCGCGCAGCTCAGTATTTCCCAGGTAAAAACGTGTGTTCAGGGTCGAGAGCGGCCATGATAGGCAATCAAGCTCGATTGACACCGCCCCCAGTACTGTGGCCGCATAGTGCAAAGATACTTCTGACTTAAGGCGAGTATAACCAGGATAATTGATTCCACGGGTCACTGATTTGACCCAAAATTGATATGACGATTAGTCACTGGGTGACTCATAAGATGATGATTCGTTAGTAATTCATAAACTGATATAATGATGAGCTGTATGCGACTCATAAAATGATATGAGAGTAACCACTAGGCGACTCATAAAATGGTATAATGATAAGTCGGGGATGATATAATGATATAATGACAAGTCATGAAATATTAATGCATGAGCATGTAATGGCAATCTTTATATGTCAAGATGCCCGTTTGCATGTGCAAATAAAATTTAATGCAAGCTGTAAATAGCTAGACTTTGATAAATGCAATGCGAGTTATAAAGAACTCTAATTTGACAAATGTATTGTGGGTTGTAAGAATCCCGACTTTGAGATCGA